>VYZS01097850.1:2662-16724 GCA_013400695.1 Neodrepanis coruscans
AACTCAGAATAACAAATAAGCACATCAAAACCTTAAGCCCATAAACCTATCACTGAAGCCAATGTGCTTGTATTTTGAAGCTTAGCTTAAAACATGAAATGGTAGCTATTCCCTCCCCACACCTTTTTTTTTCCTTTTAAGTAACCCACACAACTTAGATAGTGCACTTACGGAAAGTCAGGTGGGTCAAAAGCAGTCTTAATAACTCCAGCATATATGGCAATGATGGAAAGAATCACACAGGCAAGAAAGACCAGAGCAAGTTTGTTGACATACTTTACTCCCACAAAAACTACTATGGCCATCAGAATGATAATACATGTTCCATAAACTCTCATGTTGTTCAGCATAGCCTCTGGTTCTTCACCAACCTCTTCTGCTTTAAATATAGCAGCACTTGGAGAAATGTAGGTCTGCAAGAGATATGGAAAACTATCATATATGTAATAATGAATATTTTACTGAGAAGTCATTTACCTGAACTACAAAATCTAACCTTCTCTATCAGTTTTATGCTTTCACAAATTACTTCAACAGATAACACGGGCATCTAGAAAGTGTAGAGGTAAAAGGAAAGGGGAGGTGAGGATCAAGAAAAACAAGTTTTGAGAATAAGATGCAGCTTTCGCTCCAGATTCTTCTCTCCCCTTAAAGTGTTTCCACTCCTCAAATTCATGTGTCTACCAGAAAGGAAAAGCTGCTAAGGAATTTGGGGGGAAAGAAAGGAGCAAACAAAAATTAAAAGAGAAAAACCAAAACCATAAACCAGCTTGAATCATATATATGATTAATAATTCCATTGACCAAAACAAAATATGAAGCATCAAACAACAGCATAACAAAAAACTAAAATGTTTTCACTATGATAGTGCCTACACTATATTGCAAAAATTTGAGTCTGAAATTGAAAAAGCACAACGGAAGATTAGTGTGACAAAGCTTACTCCTGTGCTAAAACAGACAATCTGAACCACTGCAGTTTCAAACACAATTCTTTTACAGATCTCAGTTTTAGTGTTGCTACTAAAGATCAGATCACACAAGCAAGCAGTAATGAGTGAGGACTGCCTCTAATTTAAATTGAAGAAAGGCTGAATTTGATGACATGGGTCTTAGCAAGTTACCAAGAGGAATTCTGAAATACCTCCTGCACATATCTGCAGTTTCTAATATGATGACCAGCAAGTGTCTCGCCCCTCCTGGATGGAATAGTAGCTGGGCCACTGCCATACAGGCAGTCTTTCACAGCATCTTTACAAATATATTAGAATTCAAAGCCAGCCCCCTGGAAAGGAGGAAGTGGGACAGATTCTTAATTCCTACCTCATATGCCTAATATGTCCTTCATGTTCTTCACAACTTTTCATTGGGCAGCAGCCAGTGCACATGGCAGTGCAAAGCATTGTAGAAGCTGAAAAGTTTCTGTGAGTAACCCAAGGAATGCTTCTCTGATCTGAAAGCCCACGGACTTTTATTTGGAAGGAGAGGAGTTCTGTTTTGTTCTCAGTTTAAGCAGAACTAGCTTACATCAAATAGCATTTATTTTTTTATTAATCATAAAAATATAACTTCTTCAAATAGTCATGAGTAAGAATTCAACATCCTGAAAATGTCATGTCAGATCATTAACAATCACCAAACTAGAATGAATTTTAGGCCAAGTACATTCGTCAGCTGTCTCCCAAAACAGCCAAATACTTTTAGACTTAAGAGAAACTAGTACTTACCAATAAAATTTCAATGGTACCAAGAATGTACATTGCTCCTGCAAAGGTTGTGCCCAAGTAGAAACAAAGTCCCACTGCTCCACCAAACTCTGGCCCTAAAGATCTTGAAATCATGTAGTAAGAGCCTCCAGCTGTGAATTTAATAAAACAAACAAACAAACAAGAAACCTCCAGGCCTTTAGATTAAGGATGGCAGTAGAGAACATAAACCTGAATAATTCAATCAACATAATCAAGATAGCCACTGCATGTGTCTCCACTGAAACACTAATATCAAAACTGTGGTCAATGGCAGTTAGAATGTACTTTTCAAGACTAATATCCCCATGGGCACTTTCTGGAGAACAGAAAGTAAAGACCTAGGAAGAAGAAAAATTCCACAAGCTAAACAAAAACAAATTAGAAAAGGATATACAGGTATAAACAGATGTGAATTAGTTTCTAACCTCAAGAAACCCATCAAAAAATAGATTTTTTCCAAAATTACTGCTTTATGAGATAGGAACAAAATCGAAACTTTTCTCACTGAAACATATTCTTTTTATTTTCTGTGTATGAAACTATTACCCCTTTTACTACAGGCATTTTTTCAGTATCATTTAAAAGTGTTAGGTAGGAATTTCTTCTCTACTCATATGCTATTCAATTTGACCACGATTTTTTCAATTCTTCTCCCTCTTATTTCCCATACACATGAATCATTTTTCTTTAAGTCATAAACTACACCACCAACACCCTGTTTCCAATGTACCATTTGCCTTCCAATAAGACTCTAAGTGTCAAGCTCTTCATCTCTTTATCTAGATTTTCACCCAGTCCCCTCAAAGGCAAACTCTTCTCTCTGGTTCCCTCTCCATCTACTCTTGATTTCATGATATTTGTCCCACTCATAACAACTGAGGAAGAAAGAAGAGACAGAGAAAGGAGTGTTTCACTTTAAATAAATATACAGATCAATGTGCAGAGTATGAAGCTGTTTCTCATAGAATCAGTAAGGTTGGAAAAGACCTTCAAGATCATCAAGTCTAACATTAACCTACTACTGCTAGGTCCACCTAAGCACCACATCTACATCTTTTCTGAACACTTCCAAGGATAGTGATTCCAACACTTCCCTGGACAGCCTGTTTCACAGACATGTTTTCAGTATGAACAAATGAGAAACTAACAAAGAAATTACAATGCATCACCAATACTTTTACTAAATATAATGTTGTCACATATAATGGCAAAAGAAAAGATCCTGCTGCTCAGGTCTCCTTCAGTCCTAGGTTCTTATCTGTGCTTTCTGCATATATTCCAGCATAAGCATAATTTCACTAAGAAACTGGCACCACCAACAAAAAGTGAAGATGAAGATCTGTCTAGTGTAAAAACTGCCAACTTCAAAGATTTCTGTGACATTTGGATATTAAACAAAACCTTTACAATGAACTTTAAAAATAAAAGAAACAGAGCAGAACATTTTAGTTATCTAGACACTCATTTGATTAACTCCATCTCATGATAAAATACAATTCTTAAAAAAAATTTTCTATTCTATTTATTTTTTCTATTGTATTTCATATATGGTACTGTATCCATGACATACAATTATAATATAATTATTCTACATCCTGCACAAACTGTAGCATTGTCCAACAAATTATATAACAGATCTGAAACCACTTACTAAGCTGCAGAAGCTCTGCAAGTGAGAAACTATTTTAAGTTCATTAAGTAAACTGTTCAGAATGCACAACAATGTCTGAACACCAGTGATGCCTTAGGGGGTATGCTTAAGATTTGGGGAATTCACTCTAGTTAGGTAGCTGGATAACTACCAATTAATGTGTTTAGAAACTGAAAAGGATAAGAACGTCAAGGGCTAACTGATTTTAACTCTAAAAAAAAATTCTCTTCAATTACAAAGCCAAACAAATTGATCTATTTATCATGAAAATTTAAGGAGATGAGCAGAACCTAGAGTGCTTATACAGAAGAATATTTCTGCCAGCAGACTGGTGGCTATTCTTGCATAAAACAAGATAACTAGCTCCAGTGTTTAATGGAATCCATTCAGGATACAAAAAAGCAGTAGCCTCATTTGTATTTTTGTGAACTAATTTGCTTTGCATGAAGACCAGTCTCCATTAATTCAAATTATAACATCTTATCTTTCATTAAAACAGAATCAAATCATTGATAACAAAGATGTGCTGCAGTCCGTTATTCCCAGAAGGTCCAGTTAAAAGACTGCATGTCACATTAAAAAGCTATTTATAAAAACAATTAAAAGAAAATATGCACTTGACTCAAAAGCATCACTTCTGATACCTGCGGCTATAATAATTTCTTATCCCAGCTTCAAACTTTCATCATTTGACAATTCACCATTTAAGATTAAGTTCTTCATTACCTGGGACTACACCATTTGTCGCTATCGCACTCATTGAAATTGCAGTTAGCATAGTCTGTGGAAAGATGAAACAGAGGAAATTTAAAATATGACAGAGGTTTTTTTTTTGGTTTTTCCTTTTTAAGATGGGGCAAGACAAAGATCAAGTGAAACTAGAATTTACTTTTTTAAATAAGATGTTACATTTACCGTTATCTTTGGTAAATTAAGTACTAGATTTTTCAGTAGAAGATTCAGTTACTTTAGATGTATGAGACAGCTTTAAAAAGAACTGGAAGAATAGAGACTGCTGAATATACTTAAAATAGTATGTTCATTATTCCAATTAAATAGTAGTGACAAACAGATTTTATCATTTATGACAACATCTGCTAGTGCAATTACATTCTAAAATATTCCTTTATGGACATAATGCTGTGGTTTGATTTGCAGTTTATATTTCAGTTCATTCTGAAGTTGTGAAAAGCAAAACAGTTAAGATCTCAAAGTAAATAGTGAAATACTCGCTAAAAGCTGACTTAATAAAATCCATATAATGCTTCTAAAAAAGGTTTATTGTAATTAACTCAAAAGAAACTTCATACAGATTAGAATGACACGTGACATTCACTGCTTTAATATATATAACCTTGTATTGGGTTTTCTGTGGCCAGGTTTTGGTAGAAGCGGGGGGCTATAGGGGAGCTTTGAGAAGCTGCCAGAAGCTCCCCCTGTGTCTGGCAGAGCCAGTGCCAGCTGGCTCCAGGATGTACACGCCACTGGCCAAGGCCAGGCGAATCAGAAGGGACAGTAACACCTCTGTGATAACATATTTAAGAAGGAATTAAAAAAAGTTGAGATAAGATGAAGATGGCTACTGGAGAAGAACAGATTGAGAACATGTCAACAACAATGCAGACACCAAAGTCAGTGCAGAAGAAGGGGCAGGAGGTGCTCCTGGTACTGCAGCTGAGGTTTCCCTGCAGCTCATGGTAAAGACCATGGTGGAGCAGCCACCATGGTGGAGGATGGTGCCCCTGCAGCCCACAGGAGGATCACAAAGGTGCAGAGATCCATCTGCAGCCCGTGGAGGAGCCAAGCTAGAGCAGGTGGATGCTGGAATGAGGCTGTGACTCTGCTGGAGGCCCATGTTGGAGCAGGGTTCTGGCAGGGACCTGCAGCTCATGGGGAGAGGATCCCATGCTGAAGCAGGATTTTCCTGGTAGGACTTGTGGCCTGTGGGGGACCCACACTGGAGCACCCTGTGTCTGAAGGATTGCACCCTGTGAAGTGACCCGTGTGGCAGCAGTGTCTGAAGAACTATTGCCCATGGGATGGACTCATTGCCAGAGAAGTTCGTCACAAACTGTCTCCCATGCGAGGGACCTCATGGGATGCAGGGGAAGGACTCCCCTCCCCAAGCAGTGGCAGAAAACAACAAATGATCATAACCCCCCATTCCCTGCACTGCTGAGGGGGAGGAGGTAGAACTTTGAAGGAAGGGGGTGGGAAAAAGGTGTTTTTAAGCTTCTCATTCTTAAACTCTAATCTTGTTAGTGATAAATTTAATTAATACCCCCACATGGAGTCTGTTTTGCCCTTGATGGTGATCAGTGAAAAATCTTACCTCATGAAGCCTTTCATTATATTTTCTCTCCTCTGCCCATTTGCAGCAGGGAGTGAGAGATTGGCTTTAGTGGGTCCCTGGCATCCAGCCAGGGTCAAACCACTACAAACCCATCTCTCTGAATGTAACAATATGGTTAATATATATCAATTAAAAAATATTAATTTAACCAATACGGTTAAATACAGTTATCTCTCTCTGATATTTGTATATGAGAAGGCATCAGTACTCTTGCAATAGAGGATTTGGCCAACAGCTAAAAAAAGAAAAGAGAAAAGGTTAACTTACACAAGCACAACACATGAACACAATGATGAAAGACTCAAGAACTCCAGCGGTTCCCACAATCCATGTTAAACGTAGGAAAAGGATGACTCCCAAGATGTTTTGCAAGCAGGGAAGATAAACACCAATAAAAGTGCCCATTTGTGGACTCTGGAAACAAAGCGAGAACATGAATTCCTTTGCACTAATTCTTAAGCACCTTATTCCACAAACACTTATCAGAAATGCTCCATGAACAAATGTCAAGTGAAAGCTGAATGACAGCTTCAGAGTATCCAGCTTCGCAAACATTCACAGGTATGCGGAAAAATTCCTGAAAAGACAGAAAACTATTTGTGATAGAAAACTCTCTTGTTACAGAGGAATTAGGATGAAACCTTGATAGGGGTAGGATGCCCCTTTATCTGTTGATTGCAACGCCTCAGAAACTTTCTTCTGAAATACCAGTTACAGGCTACTGTTGAAAATAAGTTACTACCATAATCAAAATACCAAAAATATATTGCTAAAAGGTGATCAAAAATTGCCACACAGCTGGTGCAAAAAATTATATTTAATCGTAAATATTCTCCATTTTTACAAGAGACAGACAAGGTATTAAGGCAGAGCCAGAAGAAATGGAGAGGTTTTTACAATTTGCTTTTGCAAAAGTTGTAAAATCTGCCACAACATAGTATATTTGTACTTTTTATTTGCTGGTGATCTTAATGGGTCAAGACACACACAAAGCATCCAGGTCTCATCATTAAAGTTTCAGTGATCAATACTTATGAATAAATCAGGCTTTGAAATACTCTACTTAGAAGTAACAGTTATACAAAGGTTTCTAGATACACATGAACAAATGTAGGCTAAGCAAAAAGTAAAAAAAGCAGCTGGGTTTTAGTCCTCACTCTTGCCCCTTTTCCTGGTACAAACTTCCACTCAAAACCTCCCTTCCAGTTAAATTAGCTGGGCTTCTAATCTAACTTTCAATCACCTTTTCATGTCTATCTCCTTTTCTGTGTGCAGACTTTCTTTTTATTCATTCTCAGGTGCTTCTCCTCTTTTCTCAATAGATCAGCATACAAATTCTGTAGCAGCACCCCTTCTCCTACACAAAGACTCCCAGCACCCTTTCCCAGTATCTACCCTAATTTTCTTAGCACTTTGGGTATCCAGTAGACAATTCTTGATGAATTCAGTTGTTGTCTTCTACCAAGTGTATTTAGCAATGTGCTAAAGAAAGCATATGCCTTTTTTACCACCACCAATGTGGGAAAGTTTGGGAAGGGGAGGGNCATTTTACTTATGGGTTTTACAGCAATATCTGGCTAAAATATGCTAACACAAACACCAAATTAACACAAGTTCTGCTGCAGATGCTTCAGTTCTTAACATGGTATTACAAATCTCACTCCTACTTTTAGGTATCCACATATTCTCTTTTCAGATTGAAAAATGCTCCTCTTTGTGGCTAGCTTTGTCTCAATACCTTATTAGAAATTTAAATACCTTGACTTCCTTTCGCTTGCTGTCTTCATCTGCTTCATGTTCCACCACACCTTGAGTCAGGTTAGTGTAGTTTGCTAGTTTATTCAGAAGAGAAGACACCATCGGATTACTATCCATTTCTTCCTGTTGGGTTTTTAAGAATAATTAATTTATTACATAGGTTTTTTCTAAAAATCATAATTTTATGATACCACTTCAAACACATACTCAACAGGCCAGCCCTGATCCACTCAAATCAAAAAATTAGCATGGCAAAATACCAGTCAGCTTTCAACCAAAAAGAGTTCTATTCTTTCTAGTTGTTTAATAGTACATGGAAATGTTGCAACATTTCATTTACTGTTTTACACTATTTAACAATATGCGGCTTGAATATAAGCAAAACCTAGAGAAAGAGCACTGTTAATTTAAAATGTCTATTCTTATCACAATACAGTTTTTAGCGGATTGTACTAATAGGGTTCAGTCATTAGAGTGTTCTTCCAGCATCTTGTTTATTTAGAGAGTGATTTCAAATTATTCTCTCAAGCACCAGGATATTTACGGACCTCTCTGAAATCTACCACTCTAGGCTTACATATTTTATCTTAAACTACTTACATATTTTATCGTAAACCACTTCCAAAGTATTCATTTATTGAAAACATGGGCACATATGCATGTCACATATAATTGTACATATGTAATTTTACTTAACACAGAGTTCAGTCCATCTTTCTTTAACCAAGTATCTGCTATGAAACAAAAACGTGCTAAAACAAATAAAATTCAGATCAAGGATATACAATTAAAGGATTCCAAGAAAAATGGAACTAGAGAATTCAATTAAATACAAAGAAATTTGGAATACACAGAAAAATTGGAAAGATAACAAGAGGTCAGGACCATAAACAGAATGAAAAAACAAAAGTATCTCTGCCTGAAACATTAAGTAACAATAATCATGGTCATAATAGTCAAACTTCTTTTTAACAATTTATACAAAAGATCTTAACAGCTGAGAATATGAGAAGAACAAGATTGTAAGAAATGACCAAACTCTACTACTGTGGTTCCTGTCAAAAAATAGTAAGACACTGCATACATGACAAAAGGACAATTAATGACCAACGTTACTTTGATCCTCAGCATAATTTCCACTAAGACTCAGTGAAAAATAGTAAATATAAATGATTTGGCTCATGCAGAGAATGAACTGAAAGTCCACATCCTCTGTGCAAAGATGTTTGAAAGAAGATATGAGCGTAAGAGAACAAGAAGAAAATATTGTGAAGACTGCAACAGCAAGATGGCTAAGCAAACAATGTTGGAAGGACCTCGATTATTGTTAACAAGAAGCATCAAAGCAAGATCAGCTGATACTGCTACAGCAGATCAACTTAGGCAAAATTTTAATTAAAAGTATTTAATTGAAAAAGTGGCCCTTAAATGTACCATATCAATATACTTCTTTCTTGTAAATTATTTCAATCATTTGGCTGATTAAAAAGTAGATATTTATATTAGAAATTGCTGTGGTGTGCTTTACACTGTAATTGGACAATACAACCAAGTCATGGACTTTGGTTTGTTCTATAGTTTTGGTGCTTTGAAAGAAGTCTGTAATTCCCCCACTGAAAAAAATTAATTTGCTAATCTTTTGAAAACCAAACACTGCTTTGTTAAAAACAATAGATTTAACTTCCACTGGCTTTCTCTAACAACATTTTCTAGATCCTAGCACCAAAAATTTAAATGCAAGAAGACATATTTCAAATCCTTACATTAATGCTCTACTAATGCATTATGTCATTCAAATACACTAAAATGAAGTATTTCAAGACAGAAAGAAAACAGGTGTTTGCTCATCTCAATTAACAGTGAAGTATCTTTTTGAAGTATTTCACTTACCTCAAAGAGAGCCATATTCTTTCCTTCATATGTGTTTCCTCTGTCCAACTCTACACTGTTAATAAATGGACTACTTTCCCTGGCAATCCCATCCCCTGGTGGAAAAGTACAACAATTAGAAACAAAACGGGAAAAAAAAGGACATGGTATACTGTAAAAGGAATAGTCAGAAGATGGTGTTTTAAGAACTGGTTCTAAATAACACCCTAGGTAGCTGCCAATCACTGTACCAGTCTCAGACATGTGGATTTAACATCTGCATTTAAGGAAATTAAGCTTCTTTGAGCAGTCCAATCTTTGTATGGTGTTCTGTCTCTTAACTCTTTTATTATTATTATTATTATTATTATTATTATTATTATTATTATTATTATTAATTATTTTATTATTATTATTATTCTTTAACATATATATTAATTTCTCCCCACTCTTTCTAGTTTACCTAAAAACACTTGATAATAGCACTTCACACAGAAACCTTTTGAGCAACAAAAACAAAATAAACTCCCAACCTACCTTTTCATTACTTTACTGACTCCCTCAAAAAATCTAGAGTAGCTGATGTAGGAATTTATGAAAAATGATGTAAAAGGAATTATTTTGTAAAGGTTGTGGGAACCCTACCACAACATGCTATACCTACTCTATTTGTCATTGAAATATAAATCTCACTAACCTGTAGCTTCCCTGACCTACTCTGGACCATCTCTCAAAAAATACAGCATTGCTGTCACTGCTTCCAACCCACAAAGTACAAAAATTATTAGATGCTGCTACTGTCACAATATTGGCATTTCCAAATAGTCTCAAGTCCTTGTTATGTTCCTTTGCCTTTCTGCCTTTTTACCATATTCACAAGTTACAGCAAAAGCACGTAGGCAGGTGTTACATTCTTCACTACAGAATTAAGGAAGAGCAGAACAAGCTGTAGTCTTTTTTAACCTGTCTCCTCTCTCTGCCCCCTCCAGAACACTCTTCCCCATATGAAATCACGGAAGCTCTTGTAAACATGGACACCAGTCTCAGCATAACATATTATCTTGGTTGAAAACCAGACAGAAACAGATCTCAGTCCCTCAAGCAGAAGAGAGACTGCATCCCTTATTGATTTCCTACCACTCTTCATAGTAACACTATACTTGTTGGAGTCATGACATAGAGATACTGTACTATCATAAGAAACTCAGAAGAGATGTCCATTAGGAATCTAGAATTAGTTAACCAATTCTGAGAAGAAATGTTGATTAATTCATCCATCACTGTTTTTAATCCAATGTATCTCCCTCTATCCATATCGTCCAACTTTCATGTTTCTGTTTCTCTACAGTTAATAATAGCCCCCCACTGCTTCAAGTCTTATGGCCTGGTTAGGTGGCCCTTGTCCAACAAAGCTTAATGCAAGGTCAACAGAAGGCGCACTCTGAACACAAAAGAATCTCCCTCATGAATCAGTACCTTGAGATGTTTTACAGTACACAGAACATGCTGGTTTAGCACAAGAGAAACTGGCATTTATCCTTTAATGGGCTCCATTATACTTAGAGAAAGGTTAATTTAGCTTTTCCGTATACAAAAGCAACTCTGTCCTCAAACAAAAACATGCTGATTTCTCTTATCATCTTGCTACAGCACATGAGAACTAGAACTTCTTGCTAAAGACATTGCGTTTTTTTCCCAAGTCTTCTGGAATATTGTTTTGTCTTTTAGCTCTATTCCTGGAAATGACCACATTATTTTTGCTAAAGTTTTTACAAACCATTCATTAAAAGGCACATTCCCAAGTTAAAATAAAAATAATGTTGCTTGATATTAGCCTTGCTGATATGCTTCTATTGACTTTCTCACCTACTGACAGCTGGTAGCTGTAATTATTAGCTAAAAAATTAGTACTCTTTTCGGGATACTTCCAATCCCTTCTAAAAGGACTGCTCTTCAAAAAGTGAGCAGGGAATTATCAAGTATTGTTTTGCACTCCTACAGAGTGTAAGACACTGGCACTACTCCTCCAGCAGGTATCACTACACTAATAAAAACATTAAAAGGGTATCCAAATAATAACGTGAATCAGTATTCACAATTCTGAGGTTAAAGAACAGTTTTGTACTACCAGTTCTGGTAATACAATTGGAAAAAGCTCAGAGCACAGCAGTCTCTATCAAACAAGTCTTGTCTAATGCACCTAACAGGCTTCTAACAGAAAAACACAGAACTGAAGTTTCCTATTCTTCAAATCTTTTCTCAGTGTTTCCAACCAAAATTCTTCCTAGTTCGAAGCCTTCTAATCCTAGTCTTCAAAAGAGTCTACACTACCACACTACTATAAAGTCCCATTCCTCTAATACAGTTGTCTCTTATTGTATTTGTGAACGTTTGGTACATTTTTACAGTATTTGACATTATTGATATGGATTACCTATTTTAGCTCCATTTGAAAGAGAATGGATGCTGAAAAAGTGACCACAAAAACAAACTGAGTCATCTGCAGTCTGTTGACTGCAACTGTAATTCTGCAATTATTATAGAATCATAAAATCATTAAAAGTTGGAAAAAAGCTTTAAGATAAAGTCTAACCTTTGACTGAACTAAATCACAGCACTAAGTGCTGCAGTCTTTTCTTGAAAACGTCCAGGGATGGTAACTTCACCACCGATGTTTAGATATTGTGTTGGTTTAACACCAGCAGGATATTAAACTCTAAATAAGCCCCCCTCCTTCCCCCCATTCCTTCCAGTAAGGGAGGGACAAAACCAGAGATTATGGGTTGAGATAATAACTTATTGAAATCCAAATGCAGTGTAATAAGAAACACAAAGTAACAACAGCAATATAAATAACAGAAGTATAGAAAAAGAGGTGGTTTTTTAACCCACAAAAAAGGTGTTTACCACTCCAACTTAGTTCCACATGGCTGTTGGGACCAAAAACAAGATGGCACATGCTCCCCATGCATAGTGCCCACATGGCTTCCTCAAAAAAAGATGGCGACCCTTCCCACAGGGCACACCATATGGCTGTTTCGAACAGAAGCAATATGGCAACCACTCCCACATGCTGCACCATGTAGCTGCTGCAAACAAAGGCAAGATGGCAAGTAGCTCCCACAGCTATCATTTCCTTACCCCCCAGCCTGAGACAAGAAAAAACAAACAGATCCCCCAAGCTAGGTCATCGGAGTAGGGTTATGCTGCCACTCCCCTGCGCTCAACTCCTGACAGGTGCCTGTGCTGCTGCTTCTACTGCCATTCTGCGAGGCAGTCCTGTGGGCCGCTGATGCTTTCCTACCACTCCACAGTACTCTTTTCGGCTTGGCTGGACTGAGTTCGACTCCTGCCAGCTGAGCTCCTTTTGGCTGGACTGGGGATTGCCCCTGATAGTCTATTCCCTGCCACATCACTGGCACTGCCATTCAGCCCACGTCGATTCCACATTTCATTGCTTTCCTTTCAGCACCATGTCCTGTAGCTGCATCTCAAGGGAAAACAGGACGCAGAGACAGCTGCAAGGTTGATGCCAAAAACCTTCTCACAAGAGAGAGCAAGGCAAAATTGCACCCACTTCCAGGGGTACACCCTTTTCTTCCCAAAACCAAGCCCCCCAACAATGATGTGGGTGGCATAGAATAAATTACATGGTGCTAAGCTCTGCCCCCTCTCTCCAACCTCTCTCCAAGGGTGAGTCTTACAAACACATAACTCAAATTGTTAACGTATCACATAATTCAGTAGAAAGAACCAGTTTCTGGACCTCAACACACAGTCAACATATACAGTGAACTTAGTCAAATAACCTATCTCAATCTTCAGCTCACTCCTTCTTCAAAAGATTCATTAGAAAAAAAAGTGATTCATTAGAAACCTAGAACTAAAAAATTACAGGATTTCTAGCATTTGTGGAAAGTGTAAATATTGTGCACCAGGTGAAACACAGACAGTAGAAAAAATTCAGTTGCTTCCACTGAAGTAACATGGAACATAGAAGAAACAGGCTTTTCATTTCACTAGTAAGTCTCAAGCTGTCTCCAGCTTTATGTCTTAACCCTATTCCCTTGAATTCTATGACGAAGCTTTAAGATAGTCAAATTGCAGAATCATTTAGATTGGAAAAGACCATTGCATCTAACCATTAATCTAATACTGCCAAGTCCACCAGTAAATGTTCCTAAGCACATCTACACATATTTTAAACACCATCGGGGATGGTGACTCAACCACTTCCTTGGGCAGCCTGTTCCAGCGCTTGACAAGCAAATCACCTTTCCCTTAGATTTCTTTGAAATTGTGTCTGTTCAAATTCTTCTCACATGTGAAGGGGAGTTAAACATACAATAAAAATTTTAACTTCCAATGTAGTTTTAGATATCTCGTTAACATGCTTAGATGTTTAGTTAACACGTCTCTAAGCTGCCGTCTTCTGAAGTCCAATTTCTGCAATAAGAGCAGTCCAAAAGGCTACGCTTTGGTTGGTTGGTTGATTTCTGAAAGTAACTCAATTTATTAGAGTTTACAGGCAAAAATCTTAAATCTGAACTAGTATTTCATTTTGGACCACTACTGGTGTTAAAAGATTCATAAGAAAGACAAAATAAGATAATAAAAAACCTTCTATGGGTTTGGTTATGGTATATTTCATGTGTCTTCTGAGTCACATGAAAAAAATCCATC
>VYZS01097863.1:7855-20107 GCA_013400695.1 Neodrepanis coruscans
GACTGTGGTTTTGGCATCACGGGGAACACAGTACCTCAACAGCTGCATTGCACATTCTCCACAAGAACAGCTCACAGGTTTTCAATGGGCAGCAGCAGGAGGGGCTGCATGGGCAAAGGCCACAAAGCTTTTTCCCTTCAACCATGTCACAATAAATAAATACACATATAAGTGCCACTCAGGATTCTAGTTCTCTGAATACAACTCTTGCTAGAGTGTTCCCAGAGGTCTGCTTTTGGAGGCAAATTAAATGTATTGAAATATCACAGAAATGCAACATTCAACTCGGAGAAACTCCTACTACAGTCACACGCTGTGCTGGTTGGCAATGGATATGTAAAAGCAGAGGTCAGAAATGTACAGCAGAGAGAAGTGTGTGAGAGAGAGCATGGGTACGTATGTATGTGTGCATCAATTGTGGACAGAAATCTTGATGAAAAACAAGATCTCTCTACAGATTGCTGTGGCCAGCTGGGGCTATAAGGGATGTTCACAGGACTGGCTCACTGCTTAGAGCCCCTGGAGGGTTTTTCTCTAAACCAATGGAACATTTTGACCGTTAAAACATTTTATGCCCTAAAATGCTTAGTAATTCAGGCATTTGTTATGACATCAAATTCTGTTTCAACCAATGCTTAAGCTGGTACTTAACTAAGCATCAGAGAGTCCCCAGAAGACAACAAGAAATCTGCATGGTTGTGCTAACTCCAGGCTTGAGCTCTGATGTGGTAGAAGCCTGTCTTCTCTGCATTCCTTCCAATTTACCAGGTCCTATAATTGTGTATGGTTTGCATCCCTGCTGCAACAAATTCAGTCTCAACTCAAACAAAGTGTCACTGTACCCCCCAAAAAAATCTTCTTCAGTTCAGACTTAACTGTTCATCTTTCTGCTGATCTGGGGGCTTCTGTGTAATGTGTACCCAAGCATAAATGCTTAATTCTAGTACAACTTTACTTCTCTGCTATGCAAATCCCACACTCCTCTGATCTACCTCTCATTTCAACCATCCACCTTATTTGTTGAAGCGCTGGCCAAGCAAAACTGAAAGCAAAAACATAGTCACTAGTAAGCTTTGTGTAAATAGCAATTCTTCACCCTTTTCATGGCAAAATTCATCTGCCCTGGAATTCCTGCCCATGAGTGGGGAGAATGGACCATTTCAGCACTGAACTCCTGTAAAATGTCTCAGCTGTTTGAACTGCTTGCTATGTTTACAGATTTATAGATAGCCACAATGCAAATGCTTGCAGTAACTGCATATCCTTTATGAAATAAATATCACAAATAAATTCTAATACTTAAAACAGCATACAATGTTAAGGACCAAGTTTCATTTACAAATGCACAAGCACATTAATACTATCTATTCAGCTTAATTTCTTAGTATGCAAACTTCAGCAATTGCTAGATACACTTCACTTCAGGAGTCATAATAAATGTTGGTCATGCCAAAACCAAAGAAGAAACAAAACCACAAAAGTTCTCCACTATCCTTCCAAATTATACACGGTGTTTGACAGATACTGTAATAATATGGCAATTTCATGGAATTCATTAACACTATCCAATATTAAGTATCAAGTCTGGAACACAGGTCTCTATGTTTTAAATAAAATCAGAGCAGGAGCAACATGTTTGTCAGCACTGCATCCATACATAGCAAAAGCAGAGACAGCAAGAGTCTGTACCCAGACCAGAGCTGAATTACACAGAATAAAGAGAGAACAGGGGCAGCTTTACTGGCAGAATGAAGAAGGGGGAGAGAAGAGGGACTGAATGCAGCTCCAGTTACAACTATTGTTGAAGAATAGTTTGAAGAAATAGCCTGGACACTGTAGCCTGGTCTTGCCAGCTTAGTCCTCAAATACAGCCCCTGCCCCAAAAGCCAGTAATGACACAGGAGCTCTGCTAGCAAGAGCAGGTTACAGATTGTGCCTGCACAGGGCAGAAAGTTTGCTGTGCCAAAGGCACATAGGGCAGTTTATTCTCTTTATCCTAATATAAATACTTCTACCAAAAATCTCTCATGGAGGAAGTGGGTGATTCAAATCTCTTTTCAGTAAAGAAAAGATCTCACGCACTCAATACCCTGACTCAACTTCAGCTCACACTACTGAATAATAAAATCTAGATCCTGCCCTATAAATTTGCTTACACTTTAGATCATGCCACTTTTCTCATCTTGCAAAGAGGATCGTGAAGAGGATCTTCCTAGCAACAGCTCCTTCTCATGGATCAGGCTATCTAGCAGGTCTTCCTGTCTGTAGTTGTGATAAACCTTCAGGAAAGCCAGAATGGTAATTGCCAGCCAAGTCACCCAGGCAGCCCAGAGACCAAACTAGAGAGGAAGAGAAATGATAAAGACGTCAACACTGTATTGTAAAAACAAAGTCAGCTGTCCAGGGGAATATCAAAACCTCAGTTTGACCAAAACCCATGGAGTCACACCAAGCTGAACCCAGTGAGGTCCTGGGTTCTTCACATAATGGGGTGACTTTTATGAAGTATTTCTGTCCTAAATGAAGATATGCTTGAGCTGGACATCTAGATACAACTGCTGGAAATGAAAACACAAAACTAGTTTGTGTCCAAGAGGCATTGTTACCTTCAGGGAATGCCCTGGGTAAGCTAATGACTCTTTCCATGTGACAAGGCTGCAGCCCTGAAGGGATAGGATTATCATCCCTGCAGAATTAGTCCATGCACAAGTGTTCAAATACCATTTTTCACTGACTTTGATCATTGATTTAGATCTAGAAAAGTCAATAGAAAGGTCTGAGAGTCTTAGAGGTCTAATTCTCATGGATTCATCCGAAAACACCCCTATTTAAATTACCAATATTACTCTTCCATTATTTTCAATGGGCTGATATTTATATAGCTCAGATGTTTTCAGACAAATTCATGGAAGGCGAAACTAGAAGCCTTGTTATCTGGTGCAGGTCAGACATTCTGAACAGCAATAAAGAGCTCCAGGACACCAGTGTTGCAACTTCTGCAGACTAGACCTGATCCTTTGAATAAACAATGAATTTTCCATCATGATTAACAAGATCAGTGGTAGGGTGAGGCTTTGACATGTCAGCATTCAAAACTATCGCTTTTGAATTTAAAATGTAAATGTGCCCATCACTATTATTGTGATTCAGCACTTACTGAAGTGAGTGGAAACTGACTTCAAATTCCCATTGATTTCTGAAGAATGGTAGTTCAGCTTCAGCAATACCAGATCAATAAGCAAATGGCAAATGAACTGGAATAGAACTATGACCTAGTCCAACCTACCTGTGCAATAGCAAACTGGTCATAGAAAGCAGAGTTTTCCAAGTTCAGTTCAAGATCTATATCCTGCAATTCTTCACAGCTATCCAGAAAGCCATTTGGAAAGGAAAGAAAAAAGAAAAATTATTTCAGAGATTCCATTTCAGGGAAACCAAATATAAAATGAAGCAACATTTTAAATATATTTATAGCAGTCACAACATCACGTTTTATCAAAAGATATTTAAGCTATTGCAAAAATCAAGTTAGTTGCCAATCTTCTTTAAAACTAAGATGAAAAAAATAAATGTATAATTATGTAAGTGATAACACCAATCTTCCATAAGTGGAATTGTAATAGTTACAATGAAAGTGTCCTTAAATCCCTCTTTCCCACTACCGCCTCGCCTCCCACAGATATGCCTCTAGCACAACCCCAAGTTGGTTGCTTCACCCCTCAATGAAACAAAGTGTACAAGCCTCTGTTACCTTTTGACTTCATCAGGAAAAGCCTCAGAAGAAGGAATTGTGTTTTTGTTTCAGATGCTCCAGCAAGGAGACGATACTCTGATGGTAAGATAGAGGCTGCCTACAGATTTTACAAATAACTTGACCTTTATTGGTGTGAAAAAAATCCCAGGATTTTGAGGTTGCCATTCTATCTCTTGGTTGATTTCTGCAGCCTCTTCTCTCTCCTTTTCAGTGCTGTCGGTCATCTTGGGTTCTTACCCGAATATTCGATTAGATGTATTTTGTAATTGAATTTTTAACCGAATATTCGAATAATACGATTAATCGTTGCAGCCCTAAACAGAACATTTACTATGGCATTTTACAACATATGACAATGTGCAACATAAATGTATGCTTTAAGTAGTACATTTATTCAATATCATATGACATAAAATGTCACCTTTTCCTCTCTCTTCATTGTTATTTGTTTGATAGGAAAAAATCTTCCTCAACTTATCATGTTTCCTATAAGGAGCATAAACATTGTGGGATAACAGCAGACCATTTTAGGAGCTGTACATTTTGTGCACTGTAAGGAAGCATCAGTCATCTGTACTTTGCACTTGCAAAGTACTTTCCATTCTGTGGCTCTCAGGGCATCCACAGCACCACTACTAGGCCAGGATCTCCACCCCAAATTTTTTGGTTGATGGTGCATTGTGACACAGGCAGGATGAGTAACTTGCCCACTGTCACACAGTGTGTTGGTGATAGAGCCAGGACAGGGAACCAGAGGTCCTGTCTCCCAGTCCCCTGCCCTGCTCACACGACCACATTCCCCCCATTCTTATAGCACTTGCAAATCCATGTTCCCTTTGGAAATAAAAATTTTTTAAGTAATGGATTTCTTTTGCATATGATCATAGCTCAAGGAGACCATGAAACACCATGGAAACACACTTTCCTTTGTTGGCTTCTAAATAAACAAGCAAACAAAAAAGTTTGATTAGCTTTTTTTGTTCCACATGAAAAGAATCTGGATTTTCACATTACAGATGCCTTCTCCCCCTTGTTCACCTTGCATGTAATAACTACACTTTGTAACACTACTGTTCAATTGTGCATTTATGGGGAAAAACAAAAAAGAAAAAGAGAAAATGTATTCTTCAATACTAACCTATTTGGCATGCTTCCTTTTTCAGTAATTGCATCACACCACATGTTAAATCCTACACTCACTATAGTGCTAGCAATAAATGTGATGAACACCACAAAGGCGCTGATCAGCAGATTCAGGAAGGCGTAAAAGAAAGAGCTGTAATAAAAGGGAAGAAAAATGTAACTCATAAACAGCTGAAACACAACATCAGCAGTCTCTGTAAGCAGCATACACTGGGCACAAAGATATCAGTTTCCATTTGAAATACATCTGCTTTAATTAAGAACACCTAATACATTGAAATACTATGGAGTGTGATTTTGAGTCACATTATCTTCATTTGTAAGTGCTTTTGCTTTTGACTGTTTTTTTCATCGTAAGAGAATGGGGCTTTAAATATAAGTACTGAGCGGCGATTGTTCATACACAGCATGGCTTTCATTAGCTGTAATGATGAAAATCACCATTGTAAAAATAAATGTCATTAGCTCAAATTATGTAGTAACTGGAGCTAAAATTATTTCATGACTAAAGTGATAATTGGGGCAAAAATTGCTTAGGAGAGGGAAACTAAAAATAAAAACACAGTACTGATAGCTATAATCATTTTAAGCAATGCAACACAAGGTATTGCCATCATAGGACACGAATCTCAGCTTTATGGGCAATTTGCAGAGCAGGCCAACTTCTCCTGGGACTTCTCTAGATTTGGTGTGAGTATGTTATTTCTGTCAGCTGAATATCAATTTACCTCAGCCCCATTAAGTCTGTCCAACTAGAGCCAGCTGTAGGCACGGGTTCTGTTTGGAGTTGTATGGGATGGATGCTTGCAGTGGTCCCATAAGGCCATGGAATCATTCCCTCATTTTCCAACCTCACTGTTTAACTCCTCCTCTTAATTCTAGCTACTGAAAAGTTTCTAATCCTTTACTCATTCATCTGACCAAGCCCTTCTCTTGAATCTGCTCTTGGCTGTTAGGTTAGTGGCTGTTTAGAATAGAGGATCTTGGACACATTATCTAAAAACTGGACATCTGTTGTGGGGTGGAGAAAGACTGGCAAGTCCAAGAAGCAGATCATCCTATTCAGGTTATGTGGTAAAGATGAATATGACAAATTTCCCATTAGTGCCACTTATTATGCTGGTGATAGAAGGAGCTCCTCACCTCAGAGAACAAAAATCCCCTGGTCATTTTGTTTCCCCAGTTGCTCATTAATTGGAAAGCCAAGCAGCTTTTTGACTGTTTGAAACCTGAAAGGTTCTGTGATGAACGATCCTAATTTCTACAGGTTATGCATGGTTATGCACATATACATATGTGTCCTTGGGGGGGACTTCAATTATCATCAGGGTTATGTTGTTTGCTTCTGAGTTAATGTGGCTGTTTAGGTTCCCTCCAAAGTGACAGCTGTCCATCCCAGTAAAGAAATTAAATAAACCATTTTCCAGAAAGGTATTGGATCACCTGAGGAAGCTGAATTCAAAGATTTTAAGAAGTATGTGGTTGTATTTAGCGTAAGGTAAGTTTTAACATGGAAATAAGTTTCTGGTCTATACTTACTACAGCATCTTTTAGCAGTAGGCAGCTTGAGAGTGGTTGGAAAGAGCCAGAGAGACAACAATCTTACCCAGTCCCCAGTATTATCAAGCCCAGATATGAATCAAGAAACCTCTAGTCCAAATAGACGTGGACAGGAGTGATTTACCCTTGGAATAGTCCCTAAACCATGAGAAAATTACTTTCCTGGTCTAGACAGAGACCAAGCATCCTCCAGCCCTGGCCCTGTAGCACCCAAAGACTGCATTACCTGTGGAAGGGTCTCTGCCCTCTCATGTCACCA
Source organism: Neodrepanis coruscans (assembly GCA_013400695.1). Lineage (NCBI taxonomy): Eukaryota > Metazoa > Chordata > Aves > Passeriformes > Philepittidae > Neodrepanis > Neodrepanis coruscans. The sequence continues at coordinate 14,572 of VYZS01097863.1, forward strand.
GAAAGGCAAGCACAGAACACAGCTCCTGAGCTGCTGCCTGGTCCACCATGCCTCTTACTACATCTGCTGCCCCTCGGTTTGTTTGAGCACAGGAACCAGCTGCCACAGCAGCCCTGAGCTGCTGCAGGGAGTGCTCATCATTGCTCTCATGTTGTAACCAAGCAATAGTTGTCTGCAGTAGTTGCCATGTCCACAACAAAAGCAGAATAAAAAATAGAGGGGAATCAGCAACTTTTCCCTTCTGTCCCCCCACTCACAACCATATTGTTTCATGGTTTTTCACACGCCTGGTGTGTGCCTGGGTAAGGCCTTCCTTTGCACAGACATGTAGTGAGGCCCACAGTCAAGAGGCATCTGCAAACCTCAGCCTCCAGCATTGCCCCATGGCCCCCAACACCCTCCGTGCCCACTGCAGCTGTGCTGGCCACATGCTGTTCCCAGAGTACCAAAGGGCAGCAGGTGCTTAGGAATGTATTTGGGCCCCAATCCCAAATCTCTGCAGGGACCATCCTCCAAATAGGGCCTTGGACACAGGTAAGGGATTATGTGAGGAGTGTGCAGAAAGATGCAGGCAATACACCCCTTCACCCCAAACCCTTCTGGGGAGCAAAATTACCTGGATGGTGCAAAGCCCAGTCCTTCACCTCCAGACTGCTCCCATGTGCCCCAGCCTGCGAGAGGGACGGGCTTATCCCAGGGATACTTACTCCTCATGCCCTTTGCAGAGGAAGAAGAGGGTCCTCCAGGCCTGCACTGTGGCCAGCAGCAGGGAGAGGAGCCCGGTGAAGATGCTGAAGCGGCAGGCGGCCTCGGGCCCCCACTCCTGTACCGTGAAGCGCTGCCGCTCCACCGTCAGGTTGGCGTTGAGCCACATGCCCTCGGTGAAGAGCAGGCACCGGCCGTGGAAGTCGTTGCCATTCTCGGAGAGCGGCACCACCACGATGAAGCTGAAGAGAAAGGCCAGGAAGTAGCAGATGCACTGAGCGAAGAGGAAATTGTTGAGCGCCATGTCCGCAGCTCTGCGCAGGCAGAGGGGGGGAAGGAGGGAGGGAAGGAGGGAGGGATGCAGGAGGAAAGGATGCTGGAGGGAGGGATGCTGGAGGGAGGGATGCAGGAGTAAGAAACGCAGGGGGAGCGATACGGGGTGGGAGGGGGGAGGATGGAGGGATGAAGGGAGGAAGGCTGCAGCAGTAGGCGGTGGGGAGGGCGGGAGGATGCGCAGTGCAATGCGATGCAATGCAATGCCACAGCTGGACGCGGCTGCTGCCTCTCCCGCGGCCCGAGCTGCCCCTGCTGATGGTTTCAGGGCTTGTGGGGGAAGGGGGGGAACAGAGAGGAAGAGCTGTTGTGGAAGGATTCCTCTTCTTCGGGAAAATCTGGCCGCTACTACGCCCTGGCACCCAGGGGGTTAAATCAGTCAGTGCGTCTCTAGCAGTGCTGGGTACCGCCGGGCACTCAGTGGGGGATCCCCCTGCTGTCACCCTGTTAGTGGCCATGACACACACCCCTCCACCACAAAAAACAAACAAGCGAAAAAACCAAACCCAAAACAAAACAAAAAGAACCCAAAACCAAAACAAAACCCACAAAATAAAGCCAAACACAAACAAACAAACAAACAAAAAAACCCCACAAAAAAACCCACACAAAAAAAAAACACCAAAAAAACCCAAATAAACAAAACAAAACCAAAAACACATACAAAAAAAAAAAAAAAAGGAAAAAGGAAACGACACAAAACAACCAGCAAACTGGATTCATCCGCAATGCTGGATCCCAGCAAGTTTTGACTCCGGTTTCTAAGAATCTGGCCACTAATCTCAAATGGTGCTAATAATAGACAGGGCGCACAGCTACCCCAGAACCTGCAGACTCAGTGGTTTTATCCTAGTGCAGATGGTCACCTCCCAACCAAGACATTGCAAGGGCAGCAAGGACTCACCGTTAGTGAAATAACTTTTATTGAGTATTGGTGTCATTTAGGGGCTGCCCAGGGTTGGAATCAGCTGCGTTATCCCCTGCAAGCAGACAGAGTAGGGGTGAAAGAAAATAACCCTCCTGCTGGACATCAAGATGAAAACAGACCAGCACATCAATGGTATGTGTGTGTGCAGTGGTTTGACCCTGGCTGGACACCAGGTACCCACTAAAGCCACTCTCTCACGCCCCTCTGCAACTGGACAGAGGAGAGAAAATATAATGAAGGCTTTCATGAGTTGAGATAAGGACGATTAGAGGTCCCTTACCGATCACGTGGGCTCCTCCATGGGCTGCAGGTGAATCTCTGTGCCCCTGTGTTCCTCCATGGTCTGCAGGGGCACAGCTGCTTCACCATGGTCTTCACCATAGGCTGCAAGGGAACCTCAGCTCAGCGCCTGGAGCACCTCGTCTCCCTCCTTCTGCACTGACCTTGGTGTCTGCATTGTTGTTCACATGCTCTCGCTGACTCCTATCTTCATGTGCACTTTCATGTGCAACTTTTTTCTTCCTTCTTAAATATGTTATCACAGGGGCTTTATCATTTCTAACTGGCTCAGCCTTGACCAGCAGGAGATCTGTCCTAAAGCCAGCTGACATTGACTTTACCAGACATGTGAGAAGCTTCCAGCAGCTTCTCAAAGCCACCCCTGTAGCCCTACCACTACCAAAACTAGCCACAGAAACCCAATATAGCATGGCAAGAACAGATGGCATTTAATTCCCAGAGGTGAGCATCCACCCTGTTATGCACTTTCAGTGAGCAGCTCCCTGCCCCACACCATGCTTGGAAAGAGATCAGAGCATCCCCTCAGCTTTAGGGCCCAAAACTGCAAGGACAGGATTCAAGAAAGCAAAAGGCACCAGAGAGAGGAATGTGACTTGTGCTCAGATGCCCTCAGCACAAAAATCTAAATTAAACTGACCCCAAGTTATAGTTTTCCCTCAATCCCAATTTCATTTTTCCATCTAAACATGAATCCTCTTTTCAACATGAGACACCACAATTAATCTCCAGTTCTAGGTAAAGTAATTTCCTAATCCAATTTCCTAACCATATCCAGTCTGAGATCAGCTGCAGGTCTCAAATCGCTTCTTAATCCCATGGCTGTTTCCTCTCATTTTATCACTGTGCCACTTCCCAGGCAATTTTTAGAGAAGCAGATGAGGGACAGGGACCCAAAATATAGTGCACATGGCATTTCAATCTTGCGTTTCCATTGGGCAACTGAAAAATTATTTTTCTATGCTGTTAAGAGGTTATAGATATAGTCCTGAGGCAGGCACTGGGGGGATTCTCAGAAAAGACATTAATTCAGCTTCATTGCAAATCATTTGTAATGCATATTATCTTGAAATCATGCTCTGTCTGTATAGGGGAAGTATTTCTTGAATAAAAACTTCTGCCAGTATATATGAAATGTGTCAGGCCAGTTTTCGAATCCTTACCTAGTTTTGATCATCAAAAATTGTGTTTCAATTCTACAAGATGAGCACTGACTTGACCCTGTGGGGATGGACATGTGCTCCTAACAGAAAAGATTTCACTGATATTTCAGTCTATGAGTAAGGAGGAAAGTTTATTGCTCTTAACCTTGCTTCCAAGAAGCCCTCGTTTCCCAAAGGGTTTTGCCCTTTACCTGGAAAGAAATCAGACCTGGACTGAGCTGGAAAATTCTTTTCTTTGAAACCTGACACATCAGATTTGCCAGATAATGTCTTCTGAAGTTAGCTTGGGAGGTCAACACTAACGTAAAAGCCCAGTTATTGCTTACACTGGAGCCCACAGAAGGGGCCAGCAGATGCCAAGGGCTCTTTGCCTCAGGCAAGCCCAATGCTCAGATCTTACCACCAGCAACCACGGGGTGCTGCTGCAGGAGAGTTATTGCAGAGGTGAACATGAGGGTCACTTGTAGAGCAGATAAAATTGTCTTTGCTGATGAACTAACTCAAGCAAGAATTTATTGGAGAGTTTCAGAAAATGCAGCTAGACATTTACAAATGTGAACAGACATGTAAAACAGCTGCACTTAGCAAGCTGACAGCTACTGAAGCAAAAAACTTGGTCAGATGGAGTGACCACACACTGGAGTGAGCAAAGGGGTAAAAAATAAAACCTGCCAGTAATCACTTTGGCAGCTGCCTGGATTTCTCACACTCTTCTCTCATGTAAATCCTAAAAAAAAATAAAATAAAAAAAATTACAGTAGGCTGAAACTTGATGTCTGAAAGATATACTTATTTCAGTGGAGTAAATTTGATAGTGTTTTATAAAGAAAACTCTAATAGGCTTTTCTCAACATGGTGAAACTGGAAGAGAAAAGCAAGGTGAATGATTAGTCATTCATTCTCATATCACAGGGAATGGAGGACATCAAATATATAGGTCAGGCAGAAACTTTGAAACACAGAAAAAGATGTACATATTTCACACAGTACATAATTACTCTGTGGCACTCATCATGGGACACTGCAAGGGCCAAAAATAAATGCTGGTGCCAAAAGATATTAGAGAAACTAATGGGAAAAAAGCCCATTGGGAGCTGTGAAATACAGAGCTGGGGAAGTAACCTTCATCTAAGGAAGGCCCTTACACAGTATTGCCAGCATTTGATCGGTTTTGCGCTGTGGAGGAAGCTAATGGAGTAGTTCTTGCAACTGCACAGCACAGAGAGAGGAGAAGAATGTGTGATGAGAGGAGGCTGCACATTTCTCCACCTCTGGTTGTGCCATTACAAGAAGCACAGTTCAGATTTCTTCCTACTACAGTGACCAACATCAATCTGAAAAGGACATCCCAGGCCTCCGGCCCACAGCGCAGTGGGGTCTCATCTGCTTCAGGGCTTGCTGCACAGCAATTGAACTCATCTTCTGCAGGAAAGAAACCCCAAGGGGACCATGTGCTTACATGGGACAGATGTTGTGCTCAGCATCAGGGAGGGTGAAGTTCAAAGTTTGTAAATTCTATTTCTCAAAAGTAAATAAATAAATAAATAAATAAATAAATAAAAAAGCCACAAAAATAAAACAGGCTTCGTGATCAACTGCCATTGTACCTCAGTGATAAGGAGAAAACCAACCTGGATAAATCAAGATTAGATATATGTATTTGCCTGTATTCCCTTTAGCCCCATATCTCCTTCTAGCTGTCTGGCTAATCCTCTGTAGATCAAGTAACACGTATGAGTTGGACTGATGTGGAATGACTGATGGGGACTTTGGTTTTGGCTGTGCTGCTTCCACGCTCCCTCTCAAGTCGTTAATTATGCCATCTGACATGAGCAGTGCTCTCAAGNTTCCACAAGTCCTGACCTATGGTATTTGTCCTCTGAAACTAATGGAAAGGATCCAGGCATGTCACATATCATTTTATGATGGTTGCTGTAAATAACACTTTTTGGGAGAGGTTTCTCATGGTAATCACTATATTTAAGAAAGTGTCTGCCACTAGTTCAGAAGGATTATAGACAAAGTACCAAACTGTCAGCCACCTGTCACATCGGCATTTCTTCACAGCTACCACTGCGTCATGAATCTCTCAGGGCAACTCATCTGGGAA
>VYZS01097868.1:0-20790 GCA_013400695.1 Neodrepanis coruscans
ACTCTGAAAATTCTCCAACAGTTTGCCAGGTCAACCATTGCAAGGCATGTGGTTACTCCATTCCCCAATTCCATCAGGGCCATATCCAATCCTGTGTGCTCACAGGCAGGTTGTCCCTGCCCTGGGCCAGGGATTCCTCACACTGCCTTCTTTTTCCAGGTCTATGTGTGAGGCTATTCTGCCACCTCTCTGTAGCTGCAGCAGTTTGTTCCTAAACATATCAACAAAGTGGATTCAGTTTGAAACTACTTAGCCTCTATTTATAAAAGCCTTACACTGCTCAGTTTCTCATAATTTTCTTTTACTCTTGACAGCATAAACAACAATTTTTTTTATCCCTTCTGTTTGTTGGAGTCACATCAGAAATCTTTCATTGAACATTTGCATGGGTTACAGATCTCTCTTCTAAATACTGAAGAAAAACAAGTTTATGTGAATTATCTACAGCAGATAATTGCAGTTCTGCACGAAATCTAAAAATAAAGTGAGGCCCACATTCTACATGTAAGTAGCTCTTAATTAGGTGTGATAATAGCATGAATTATTTTTTAGAGTGCAACAGCTCCATGATCAGAAGTCAAGTGATGGGAGCAATAATTGCAAAAATGATTGAGGGAGAAACCCAAAGCTGGCATGTATTTGTTTCTTTTTTTCCCCCTCCATATAATAGCTCTTTGTGGGCTGATTAATATTTTGGGTGAATTTGGACTTTCTCTGTTATTGTCCCTCTTTTAGTACAGCCAGTGGGTCCTTTCAAGTAGTGACATAAAAGAGGGCAGTAAAAGCCTGTTAACTTCCCATCATCAATGGCTTCATGGTGATGCCTTTGGACAAGACAAATGGCGCTGCTGCTTTCTGAAAATTAACGGATGGGATGCTGGATGGTTTTGTTCACTTTTTCAGGATAACCTCCCCTTATTTTAACCATAGATAAGCTCAGAGATTGAACATAAATAATACTCTGAATTGTGAACTGCAATGCAGCCATGTCTCCTGTCCTGCCTGCTTTGTGGGGGGATGGATAGCTCTAGCTGAGCTGGGGTGTGGGGAGGTTCATGTCCTAAATCACCACAGCTATACCTGCCAGTGCATGATTTGTCAGGGTCCTCCTTTGTGCCAGTCAGAGAGATGCTCTCAGTGACTTTACCAGCTAAGATCCTTTATCTTCATTGTCTTTGTAACTGAAGTGTAGCACTTAGTCCAGCGTGGCAGGGCTGGGGGCAAGGAACACAGCTTTATTCAGCAGAAAGACAAACCTTAAAGGAAGGTCCTTTAAGGATAAGAGACTCCCTTATGGTGCCATGGGGATGGTACTTGGCACTTCAGACTGTAGACAGATGCAAGCACAGTGTGTTTGAGCACAGGCAGAAATAAGGAAGTCATTGTGTGCCTGAGAAATAAGGATATATCCTATGACAGTGACTGTCTTGCTGTATGAAGCCATAACACCAACCTGACCACACAGGTGCTGGGTAAGGAAAGCCTTTCCACAATGCTGTACTGAACCCCAACTGACAAAGGGCCAGGCTCACAGGGGAATGCAGACTATGGACATTTCTTCCCATGTCTTCCCACACTTACAGGCACTTGCTGTTTCATGCTTCTTTGTGTTGGTCCTGAGCTCCTGGCTCTTCTCCAGGTGTCTCCAGGCATCATTATGCGGGGTCCCAGACAGGAGGATGCTGTGTATCATCTACCTGGCCTTGCAAACCGGGAACCCTTTCCTCACCCCCTCCTGAACAGATCTTCATGCATTTGCCCAGAGGACTTAATAAAAATTAATTGAGTTGCCCAGCATTAGATACAGATCATAAAACTCCCATCTGATCTCATGCCTGCTGCAGATTTTAACAGCTGATTGAAACAATGAGTGCTAGCTCATCGGGAATATAACAATACCCACAGAGACAGCTGTAGCACACGCAGTTGGTGTAGATAAGGCTTTAAATGTACAATAAAGATCCTCTGCCTTTATCACAGAGTTCTCTTCACTACAGGAGTAAAACCCCTGGGGTGCAGTTTAAGCATAGCAAAAGTGATGGAGATTGCCCTTTGAGTTACAAGTTTTGCTGAAAAGCATATTTTTGTGTCTGCTTGTGTATTTATTTATTTATTTATTTATTTTTCTATTTCCTTGCCCCTTTTAAAGTGAAAGAGAAATTAAATTGGAGCGAGGGAGAACTGGAGAGCAGCCAGGCAAGCAGCAGAAAAGCCATATCACAAACAAGTCCTGGTTCTATCTGATGCCATTTGAGGGTTTTTATATTATATAGTCTCTGATTGTAACCATTTTTTCCTCAGGAAAACCACCGTTTGATAACCCACTAGCAATCACCTATGTACTTCCAGGGTGCTAACTTGCACAGAATCACGGAATCGATTAGGTTGGAAAAGACCTTTGAGATCACTGAGTCCAACTTATGACTGACCATCACCATGTCAACTAGACCATGGCACTAAGTGCCACATCCACGTCTTTTCTTAAACACCTCCAGGGACTGTGACTCCACCACCTCCCTGGGCAGCCCATTCCAGTGTCCAGCCAGCCTTTCTTTGAAGAAATTCTTCNGCAGCGGTGGGCGCTACTGGGTGGCTGCGCCCCGCCGCTATATAAACACGGCCCGCGCCCGCCGCCGCGCTGTGCTGCCGGCCGGAGGAGGCGGCGCCGGGACCGGCACAGGTACGGGCGGCGCAGAGGCAGGTGAGCGCCGCACATCTCCTGTCCCGGCATGGGCAGTACTGGTTCCACTCCCCGCGTCGTGCGTGTGCCCCTCTCTTTGCTCCGCATCGTCCCCGCATCTTGGCGAGGGTCCCGGGGCAGCTGCTCACCGTGCCCGGGCGGTCGCGGCTGTGCTCCAGAAGAGCCGTGACATGGGACGGAACATGGGCAAAAGCTCTACGAGATGTGGATGGCTCCTGCGCAGGAGGGGCGCGGCGGGTTCGGCGACTCATCCTGTAGCCCTGGTGCGGGCACTACATGGGGGAGTGAGCCCAGTTTATTAGGGTGGATGATGTATGTGATGAAATCTCTTCAGCCAAAAGTTCTGGGGATGCTAGTAAGCGGTCTGGCTCAAGAGGGCTTTGCCCTCTGTGCAGCGTCCGCGCATGGATCGAAATTGCCAGCTGCATGCCAGCAGCGTGCCACCGGGGTGACGGTGCCTCGGGGTGCACGGTCACGAGCGGGCTGAGACCCATCCCCCGGCCAGGGCCGAGCCCTCGGCACCAGCGAGGGAAGTGTTCAGGGGAAGTGCCGAGTTTGCTGGCAACCCACCAGCACACAAGGATGAAACTGCTATTGCTCTCAGCCTCTTCCATAGAATTAAACAGCATCTCATTATTTTTTTTTTTCTGATGAATGGTGGAAGATAAAGCTGCTACTGTAAATTAGAATGTAGCATTTTGCTAGGAAGGGAAAGTTTCCCTTAGATAGGGCAGAGTCCGGGTCTCCGTAGTAAGATGCTTAAAGAACTGTTCGTCTGGGGCGATTGTTTCCAGCTCTGTTTAACTGTGTATGGGTTTCTCTCTCCTCCTTGCTTCATCTCTCCGGCGTCTTTGTTCCTGGTCTCCATCACTGACTCCCTAATGTAGCGGAAAGAAGGTTTGTGTGCCTTCACACCAGCCCATACAGGCTCCCTACAGGTGTTTCTATTTGGGAGCCAATAACCCCGATTGCTCTAAACATGGAAAGGCTAAGCCACTTGGAGCCTTGACATTTATCATTGCATTAGAAACTTAAAAGATTGAAAAATTAATAAGCATTTGTGTGTGGTTCAAGCATTATAAATATTACACTAAGGCACTGATGGCAAAATAATTTTTATGTCAAGAGTTTGCATAGAGGTTAACTTTGCAATGGAGAACTGCATTAAGGAGGCACTTGGCAGCAGTTGAACTGGATATACTGTGATGGATAAATGCCGTGTTTTGGTTTGTGTGTGATTTCATACAGGAATTGTTTTATGCTCTCTACATCTAGTGTTTGTGAGTTTTATTGTTTCTCATCCTCAATTTCAAGCAGGGTTATGGGCTTTTCTGTATCCCCAGCTACATAAACCCTGTACCAGTCTGCTTGTTTCCTATGCAGTTAAATATACCCAGCTACTTGTCTCCTATCTCTGCAATCTGTTGTGGAGAGCAGTACAGCCTGTGCTGCTGGAGAGTGGTAGAAGGGAGCTATGTGTATGCAAATGAAGGTTAATTCTCATTCTTTATTTATCATCACCTTAATTTCTGGAGAATAAAATCCTATATTAAGGTACAAAAGGGGATTCTATAAATAATTATTTGAGCAAAGTATTATGAGTTTGGAAATTGCTACTTGAGAGGGGAGGAGAAGAATAATGGGATGGTGTAGCAAGGGTTAGTGCTTGCTACTGTAACGAACAAGAAAGCAGCTTTGAACTCCTAGCTGGAGTGTGTATTTCTAGAGAAAATACATTTATGGTATACTAAGCAATGCTAGGTATTAGGAAGATGGTAGGGAAAGGAGAGCTATCAGCATGTCTTCTGCAGAAGTGCAGCTCTCCATGCTGTAAAGCACAACAGCACATCAGAGTCTGTGCAGGGAACTTGGTAACCAGTGAGAAATAGTTCTCTGTTGTAAATTAGAAAAAACAAGATTTTTCAGCCTTCAGTGGGCGTTCTCTATTTCCTAAGTTCATGCAGGAAGCATCAGATGTAGAACAGAGAATTGCAGCTAGAACTGCAGGCTCTAGTGAAATGTTTACTCTGAGTCATACAATGGTAGATGAAGTGAAGCATAATACACAGAGACCCAACACAGTGGTTGGTTTAATATTTGTTTGAAGGGTCTGAAGAAGAAAAGATCTGGGCATCATAATGGACATCTTGGCAAAGATATTTGCCAATGCAAGAAGCAGTGATAAGGGTCTCTTCCTCTCCACCCTGTCTGGATGCTGTTGTCTGCTAAAAAGAGTGCTGAGACACAGTAGGTTTAGCAAATGCTTTCCTTAGACAAGTATGTAAGTTATTTGTAATTCTACTTGCTTTGTTTAAATGCACCTATTTCAAAATCCTCTTCTGTCAGTATTGTTAAAGAAGTCATAAACAGCTGAAATTAGAAAGTAGCAAAGAAGAGCGAAACTTAAGTGCACAATGGCTTGTTTTGTACCTGAACTCCTTAATGCAAAGTCAAACCTGTTGAAATAGTCTTTCTTTAGGAAAATAATTCTAATGGATTTTTGTATAACTTACTCTGGCACTATTCTAATATAACTAGCATCCTTGGAGCCTGGAAACACTGTCACTTTCTGTTGCTGGGTATGCCTTTGATACTTCACTCTCCAAAGACCTTATTTGTTTATTCTGTCTGTTGCTGTTATATGGTATCATCCTGCTCTTCTGGGTTTTCCAGTGGAGAACTGGGAAGACAAAAAGGTCCAATGCTTCATTCAGGGCCATTAGAAAGATCTCCAGAGTATAATCAAATGCTGAAACCAGCTGACTGTCCCCTGTCAGTGGTTTCATGAGAGAGATCCTCTCAATGAGGGTTTGTAGAGAACAAAGTAAGTGGGGAAATGATTAGCTGTTATAAATTGCTGTAACTTCACAAACGTGTGATTTATACCAATTAAAGTTTTGCCCCACATTACTCTGTTATGATCCAGGTCAATAATTTGCGGCCAGAATATATGTCTTTAAAATATTGAAAAACATTTGAAAAATAGGTCTTCATAGAAATGTTTAGGTTGGAAAAGACCCTTAAGATCGTTGGATCCAACTGTTAACCCAGCACTGCTAAGTCTACCACTAAACCATGTCCCCAAGTGCCACATCTACATGTCTTTTAAATACCTCCAGGGATGGTTACTCCACCAGTTCCCTGGGCAGCCTGTTCCAATGCTTCATTACCCTTTCAGTGATTTTTTTTTCTGATGCCCTATCTAAACCTCCTCTGGCACAAATTGAGGCCATTTCCTCTTGTGCTATTGCTTGTTATCAGGGAGAAGAGACTGACCTCCACCTTGCTACAGCCTCCTTCCAGGTAATTGTAGAGTGATAAGGTCCCCCTGAGTCTCCTTTCCTCCAGGTTAAACAACCCCAGATCCCTCAGTTGCTCCTTAATAGACTTGCGGTCTAGACTCTCTTGTTTAAAAGACTTGTATTTAAGCAGTCACCTTAGTAATTTCTTTAAGGAATTCTATTTTCTTTTTCTGTTTAGTGGCTACAAAGCTGGCAGTCAGGCAAACAGTTTCTCACCTCTTGGGATAATGAATCTTCACACTTTAGGGGAGGAGCTGTTTTCTGCTTAAGGTCGTTTTTGTGATGTAGTGTGGCATAGTATGTAGTGCTGCAGAGAAAGTTGCACCTGGCTGGAAGGTAGGGAAATCCAAATTATGTTCCTGTGTAATTGTGGTAATGTTAGTTTAAGACCATCCCTTAGCCTCCTTTCCAAAAACTGGGAGGATTGTGCTAGCCCACTCTTGCAGCGCATTTGGGGACTGCGGATGGTAAAGTCCATTTTGTTCCAGCAGAGGTATCAACATCAAAAGTCTCTCAAAATGGCTTAATCCTCAGAAGCATCTGGTGTAGCAGCAGTATACCAGACTGTTGCTGTTAGTGACATCACTTGCAGATGAGTGATTTTATGCAATCCATGCAACTAGCAAAAGCATCAGCTCAAAAATTTTCTTGGATTCCTCTTCCAGCCTGCAATCATGACTCTTAGTTTAGATGGTGGAGTAATACAGGTTGCTGCTCCTTATGAGCCTGAGGGCTGTAAACTATTTTGAAAAAGCTGCTGCATGGGATGCGAAGCTGGAAGAAAGGTATAACTTGTTCTTCCTTGCACAGCTGTGAGTCTCACTTTGTGGGCACAATCACCAAACACAAGAGAATGACTTCCCTTTGAAATCATAGCTAAAAAGTAAACAAGCCTCTAAAACACATACTTGGCTAACTAGTTGCTCTATTAAATTTTACTTTGTGAATTTTCATGATTTGATATCTTATCCTAAATGAGTTGGCTTCCATGTTTATTATCTCCAGAGGGTGCTCTATGTTGCTCTACATGGCAAAATTCTAGGGCTTTAGCCAGCCTGACAGGCAAGGATAGCTCAAAGAGATGCTCTGATAGTACTTTTGCCCCCTGGCATGTGTTCTCTGCCAAGTTTGCATGGTGCATTTGGAACCTTTTAAGGCACCATAAAAGAGATTTTTTTCAGTCCAAGGTGGACCTTAATAATTGTCAAGTTTATACTGCCAGAAAAATTCAGAGGGACCAGATGACTCCCAAGTAATTTGTTTCTGTCTTAGAGTATGTTAGTGTTACTGAACAAGAATTAGATTGTGATGGGGAGAAAAATAAAGCTTTGTATTAAGCATTTCTGAGCTTGATGCAATTTGTTCATGCCAGTATGCTGGGAGGCATGATATGCTACACACAGGGAAAGCTGGCAGGATGCTGGGCACAGATAAGACATTTAAAAGTAAATTACACTTGACTGTGCTCAACAGTCATGCTCTCATTCCCTCTGGTGTATTAGACTGTGGGTATTTTAGGCCCTTCTCTTGCTGATGATGAAAGGTTGTTTTGCTATTGGTGGGATATAATAGTGAGGCTTTAGAAAGGGGAAAAAACAGTAACAGTCTCTAGAAACAATTTATATGAGCTTTGCTGAAATCAAATGGCTGCATGAACAAGAATGAAAATATCACAGAGATAAGGAGCAGGTGCTTAAGACAGGATTGCTGTATCAGGGTCACAATCTGGATATGTTGTTTGGAGTTTAATGCTACAAAGATCAGGTATTTAGCATGGGCACTGAAATCGGACTGTTCTTCAATGTGTTAGAAGGTCAAGAGGCTAGGAGAATCTATGTTAAGAGCACTTTTCAGATCCTTTTCAGATCTCGAACTAAGAAAACATTAGAAAAACACGAGGTAAAAAAGAAGGAAAAATTCTTTAAATGTAGTTGGTAAGCTATAAAAATAAATAAGTTTCTAAAACAAAACCAGACTGGGCGAAGTGCTAATCTGGATATGACAGTGTTTTGATCAGATTATCAACTAGGACTTCCTAAAACATCTGCATCTACCCATCTTTGTTGCTGGCCCATGCCCTGAGTAGGAGTTAAGTGGCTTAGAGGAAAAAATTGAATTTATTATTAATAGGCATGTTTTCCTAAGTAACGTGTTGTATGCATAGATGTATCATGTCAAATTGTGTGCTTTACCATCAGAATTATTCACAGTAATGATTTAAGACAAGGAATTCTGGAGACTCTGCCAAATACAAGCAGTTCAGGGCCAGGTCTGCAGACTTTATTCCTTTAATGTCTGTAGAGCCGGGAAGATACTGGTGCTGAAGCAATGAAAGCCCTCAGGCTTGGTTCAGAAGATACAAGCTGTGACCTTCATCTGGTGGGAGGGTAGATGAAATTTGCTTTATTTCACCTTTCTGTATCTTGAGTGGAGTGAGAGCTGAGTCATTGTCCCTATAAGCTACAGCAGCTTTAATGTTAAACTGATTAGAGTGGAAAGCATAACACTGAGTCTGACAGAATCACACTGTTAATTTTTAGCTGCTCAGCACTTTTAAAAAATCAAATCACAGAAAAGCTGCCCTGTTTGATTGTTCCTATTATATAATAGCAGTGTCTTTGGGATTTGAGAGCAGCCAGGAGCAACATGTCCCTTACATAACAAATCTAAGATGCTTTAATCCCTGCTGACCCTGGGTGGCCAGGAATAGCCTGGGAGTGGTGATGAGCTCTCCAGGTTCTCCTCTGGGGATGCAGGGTAGCTGTGGTGCAGAGGTCCTTTACTTTGAGGAGTTTTCAGCCAACCATTCTTGCTGGTTTTTCAGTCTTTTTCCTCTAATAGAGTGCAAATAGGGGTTGAAACAGAAGTCCTGCCCTAAAAAAGTCCTGTCTTTCCACTTACAGGCAGAGCTTATTCTCCACTTCAATTTTTTGTTTTTAAACATCGGCCTTTACCCTATTTCCAGCTGGTAATAGGTTGTCTGGTGGACTTGGTACCTTTGTTGGTATACTTGTTAAAAAAAAAAAGGATTACAGAGCAAGTCCTTGAGAGTCTTTCTTCTGCCTGTGGCACAGTGCTGTGGCCCAGTATCTGTGGGGGATGTGCTGGACTTGCCAGAGGGAAGAGCTGCAGCCAGGAATTATTCTGAGTTTAGGGGACTCCTGTGTCCTCCAGCTTCAGTGGGGTATAGGGGCCTTGTTCCTGCTCTGTGATTTCATGTGTTGTGTGAAGAGGATGGACTAGCAGGGATGCTTGTGTAGCAGGAGGGAGGCTACAAGGAAAAGTCACTCCGTGTGTTTGGGGCTTGGTGTCTATGCAGAGGGTCAGACCCTTCACTTGAGTTTGTCATGCTGCTGGGTTTTCTTGATGAAAATGAGTGAAACAGTGTGGAAGAGCAACTTAGCCCTGCCCAGGAGTGTGTGTGTATTGCTGGGTGCAGATCCTGCCTTGCCATCTCTGTGGGAGAGGAGAGTACTGTGTTGCCTTGATCACCTTGGCTGCCTTCAGTGTAGTTGGGAGCATTTGAAGAATGATATAAAAAAGCAACGTCATGGGATTATTTGGGGGAAAGGATTGAGGTAGTTGTGCACAAAGAGACCTATCCAGTTAAAACTGCAGGGGAATGGAGATGGCTAATGAGGTGGAACATACAACTTAATTTAACTGAGTTATTTGAAAAGAAGCAACCTGTCATGCTGGGGATTAGAGGACAGGGGAAAAATAAAGTTAAATGTACCTGAAATTTCTTATTAATATGTTTTGTGGCAATGTGAATGTTTTGCTGCATGTTACTTTGTATTTGGTATTTTACCACATTTATTTCGAGTGTATTGAACAATGACCATCAGTTGCATGTGAAAAAGCATTATAGAAGACTGTAAAATCTTTCTAAAATCCATTTTTATCTTCCATCTTCTAATATTTTCCAAGCTTTTTATGAAACTTTTCTCTACTTGGCTTTTACCACACGGCGGGGGGGAAGTACTATCATGATTTCCCCCTTCTCCCTTGCCTGTCCTTCCCCATTCTTTTTCTAATTCTTTCTGTTTTTTGACCATACTCTTGGGTCTCACCTGAACTCCACCTGCTTTGCTTGTCCCACAGTCACATCCTTTGCCTTGGTCTTCCATGCTTTCATAGACATTAATTCTTCAGTCTAATATCTCCTGTCTTTCCCATCATAATAAAATTAAATATGTATCACTTTTATCACACAAAGTCTCTAGGCAGGGAACTTGGACAGGATCCTAATCGGAAGAGCAGGATGTTTAATCTTGAGCACTGTGTTTACAGAAGATTTGGCTGGTGTATGCCCTTGTTGCCTACACTAATGAGTCTGTTGTTTTGGTGTGTGTTTTTTTTTTTTTAAGGATTTCCATCCTGGGACTGTCTACTAGGACAAACTATCACCAATGGAAAAAAATATTTTTTTCTCAGCATTCTGGGTAAGCCTTTCTTCTGTATGGTTAATGTCTGATTTGATTTTTTAAATGTATTTGCCACAGAAGTCTTTAATTTTTGTTAGTGCTATTCAATGGAAACTCCGTTTAATAGTTGTGTAAACAATGGGGATAAAGTTGACTTCAAGGCAAGCCATGAGAGTTTTTTACTGAGGGGAATTAACAAAAAAAACCCAACCCCTTTGCTTTCCTAATATTTTTGCTTTGTTTGTTAGATACATAGTATATGCTGAAAATATGATTATCTAAACCAATGTGCTATATGTAATAAGATCAATCTGATTGCTTTGAGATATAACTGTATTTTAAGATACTTTCATACTTGGGATACTTTCATAACTTTGTCAGTTGAGAGATGACTGTGACATAGATCCTGGTAAGGTTCTGTTGTAGCAGCATGAGACTGTTCAGTGTGAGCAGTAAGAATGCCTGCTGAAGCCTCTGGGAGGTCAGCAATCATATTTTACCTGGAAAAATGACAGCTATGTCAGCAAGTTGCAGGGCAGTATTTCCCACCTGGCTGGGAGTATTGGCTCTGTATTTTCCCACCAGTAGCAGTCTGACAGTTGTCCTAAAGTCTCAAAAGACTCAAGAAAATGAAGATAGGATAGTGTACACTCTGGAGGGAGGCTCACTGTATGGAGTACTGCCAAACCCTGGAGGAGGTGAGGGAAGACACAAGCTGCCTCTTCCCAACTTACCCCAAGTAGACTAGTTCAGTGCATCCCTGGTTTTGGTCCAGCCAGGGATGTAACCTCAGATGGACCAAGTAAAACCAGAGTTCTGAGGTTCTGAGGTTGCTTTTTCTGTGATGACCAGGTTTTGATGGGACAAAGACTCCTTTTGCCGTCTTATGCTGTCTCCAGTTTTACAGCATGCTTGTAGCTGGTTTTTCCTGTGCATCAGTAGGGTGTGACAGCCTGCCATGTTGTGCTGCCTGAACAATTGCAGGGAGAAACAAGAACTGTCCATGTAGCCCAGCATATGCCTCCCTGTATGTGCATCTCCTTGGGCTAGCTCTTATCCTGTCCCTCAAATGAAACATAGCTTGGCTGGAGACGTTTGGACATGAACATGACATAAGCATTGTTCTTTCCTTTGAGGAAATTTGGACCTAGTCTGACCTGGAGTCAGAAAGGTCTGGCAAGAGCAGCCAGCACTGGAAGAGTGTCAGGACCCTAACAAAGCTTGGGAGCATGGCTCTATCATGTAGCACTCTACATGGTGAGGAGGCACCCAAGGGGGGTGGCATTTCTGTGGTAAACAGAGTGAGGGTGAAAAGCAGATGGGAGAGAAGAGAAAGCAAACCCAGATAATTGGCAAGGACACTCCCACCACCCCAATCCTCAGTGTTGGAAATCCTGTACTGCATCTGTCTCACTCTCCAACCCAGGCTATGTGGCCGACAGGGCTCAGGAGGGTGAAGCAGACATGATCACAGCATGACCCCTGCCTTTCAAGGGGTCTTTTGGGACAGAGCTGTGTGGTCGGAACTGTATGGTCACAGGAGCTTGGGGAGGAATATCCCATCCCTTATCTGAGTCAAAAGCTGTTTCTCTGGCAACAGTCACACTGAGTCACAAGTAATGTGATTTTGGCTGTGAAACGGGTGATTGAACTGCTGTGTTACTGTCTTCTGGGAGGCGTGTATGTCCTGGTTATAATCCTGCAGCAGTCAGGCAGCTAAACACCAAATGAGAGAAATCTTGTGTTTATGGGTTCACGGGTGGCATGTGGTGTTTCAGCTCTGTGTTGCCCCATGCAAAAGGAGTGGATGCACAGTTCATTGTACATCTTCTATCTGAGGATGACATTTGCAGGACACTGAGTGATGCAAGGATTGTACAGAAATGTTTTTAATGCTTTTCTGATATTACAAATGACTGGTTTAAAAGCAGTTACAACTATTGTGCCTTCTCGTTACTGGGGTTTTAAGTCTTGTAGCAATTTAAGTGTTTTCTGCAAAACAGGGAGAGTAAAGTTTCCTGACCCATTCCAGAGTTGTTTGCAGGAATGGCGTTTTCAAAACCCCATGTTTTGCTTCAAATAGAACCAAATAATTTGTTTGTAGAGGTAAGGTTATTTTATCTCTTGTACTGATCTTGAACAACTGCATGGAAAGTTGGTGGGTATACCAGAGCATAACCCTATTTGCATGAAGTTAGTTACAGCTGTACCTGATGGAAGGCTTTCTGGCATGCCATGGAAACACTTTTCTGATAATGTTACTGTAAATAACACTTCCTAAGGAGCAGGTCAGAATGGTTTATGTTGAAGTTGTGTATCAAAAATTTGATACCATGCCTCCCTATTTATGCAAGCAACTAGTGAGGTGCTTCAAAGAGATGGATTTTTGCTGCTTTCAGCTAAAAAATCAGAAATTCAGGGAAGTGACTTGATAATATTTTAATAGTAACCCAGTAATTTAACACTGGATTATGGTTGAAATCCCTTAAAATACTCAAGACACTCTATACTGTATCAGATGGATTAGTCATGATTCACTTATTGCATTAAATTCCTGAGGGATTAATAATGTCTGGATCATTGTTTCCTAGGCTATAAATTTATAAGACCAGAGGGGGCCATATAAATATCTGTTCTTCTTGCCTGCTCAGTGCAGGTCAGAGAAATTCAGCAGTAATCCTTTAATTTTTCTTATTTAGCATATCTTTCTGAAAGAGACTAAGGTCTTGTTTTAAAGAGTACCAGTAGTAATGAATCTACCATGTCACCATTAAATTGTTTCAGTAAATTATGAGCCTTGCATTTCACGACAGTCTGTAGCTCTTTTGAGTTTCCAAGTATTGTACCTAATTTTTTTTTTTCTGCTGGACTGACAAGGAATCTGTTTTCTGGGTGCTGATTCTCCATTTAGTTATCCATTTAGGTAGTCACTTTTGAAATTCACTTACTATGGTCAGTGTTGATCTGATATGGTGAATTTTTTAATTCTGGACTTTATATATATATAATGACTTCAAATCACTGTGTGGTGTGAAATTTGGGCTAGAAATATGTCCTGTCAACACAATACCATTGTTAAATGATGATGTAATTGCATACAAATGATCAGATTTACATGACTAGGCCTTTTTTCCATACAGCTGTGTTGATTGGTGTTAATTATGTGACTGTCTTTCACTGCCTTATTGATTGTGTCCCATGATAATCTTTCTCTGCTGTTGCTTACTACTGATGTCAGTCTAACTGTTCGATAGGGGCTTGGTTATCCCACTTAACCCTTGTAAATACTGGTTTGATATTAAGCCTTTCCAGTCTCCAGGAACTTTTAGTGCACCCGTGGCTTTTAAAAGAGTAATTGAATTAGAAGTTATTGATTCATCTGCCCTCTCCTCCTGAATGCCAGGTTTAAACTGAGTGGCTGTTTCAAGCTCTCTCTAGTTTCTCATGTCATGGAAGGTATGTCATTATCGCTATAAGGTGTGAATATGGCTTCTTGCATCAACTAGTAGTTGTCTAAATTTTTTTTTCTGAATCATGTAATAACTTTTGTCTGTCATGACCAGCTACTGAGATCATTGCTTGGCATTCCTGTTCCATATAGGGAGCAGTTCCTATTGTCATAAACCTCACTGCAGTTTTTTGGGTTTTTTTCTTCCATTGTTTGCTTGAATTTCTGCAATGTTAATTTTTATTCATTGCTATCAATGTCTTTTCCCCATCTGTTATGTACTGTGGATTTGTTTTACAGGTTTCTCTGCTGCTGTCACTATCTGTAGCCAGGACTCTTCAACTCTAAAAGCTTCCTTTCATGGCTGTAGCACAGTGATTTTCCTTTTTATTTTTGGCATGTAAGAAAGTATCTTTTAGTAGGTCCTTTCTATATTTTCCTATGTTCAGTTTTGCTCATGATTTTGTGTTTGAGACATGGGCTTTCTAAAATATCCAAATATATAAATTTTATATTGGTTAATGTCACATTGTTTTCCGGTTGCAAAAGAAATTAAAGCATTGTCTTTTTCCTGTAATGAATCATAATTTTCAAGTTAAGTGGTTCACCTGTATTCAGTAGGAGTCCCATGTAATATCAGCTCAATTTGATTTCACTAGTCTCTTGTATTAAGCCATGACTAGAACTTGCAGACTTTCCCAAAGTCATGCAGGTAAAGCGATCCTTCCAGAAGAGATCCTCTGCTAGGATAAAATGCAATGTGGCAATGTTTTTTGTAACTTCAGGTGTATATGCTTGAGGAATCCTCATTCTGTTCCCTTACCTCACTTGATGGATTTCTAGCAGACCTCAGCCTCTGTGTCAGCTTTTCATTTGTAAGTGTTCCAGTTTTCTGCTATTCTCTTTGCACATATTTATAAGAAACAGGGTAGAAAGAAGTACAGTGCCATTTAGTGGGGTTTTTTGTGTTTGCTACCTTCTTAACCTTTGATTGAATTGAGCTTCTTTTTTGAAAAAGGCGATTCTAATATTTATTGAAATGGAGCTCAGCCATTGCCATTGTAAGCAGGCTTTCAGGGGAATAAATTGTTTGCCCTTTTAAAAAAGAAGCTATTCAAATACCAGTAGTATGGTGAAAGCATTGCTTTCTGTTTCTAGCTCTGCAATACACCGATCACAAGTATTTTGGCCATTTGTTTTGACATGGGTAGGCTCTTATTTACTGGTCAGACATCTACATTTGGCAGCTCCCAGTCCATCCATGGCCTTTTGCAAGGCAGTGGTTGCTAGGCTGCTGTGTGGAAAAGGTAAATTTCATGAGTTGGATTTGCTGCAGTTGGCTTTGAGGCTGGCTCTGCACAGCAGCTGAGGCAGAGGGAAAGGACAGCAGCTGGGGTTGAAAGCTCATATTTTCTCTTCTTTCGTGCTTTGTGAAAGGCTTAGAAGTAAAGCCATAAGAAATGGCTGTTACTGAGATAATGGGGTAATTTATTTTAGTTAGTGAAAACAGATGCACCTAGCAATAAAATTCTCACTATTTGAAGCAAATGAGTTGTCAGCGTGTGGTCTTGCTTTGTTGTTTGACTCACACATCTAGTGTTGGAGAGGGTTTGTGAGGAGCTGTATGGGCAGAAGATGGCTCACATGAGAGGAGATGCCTGAGGAAGACCCACATTCTAGTATTGTGGTCTTACCACAGAAGTATTTTGAAAGCTAAGTATCATGAGTGGAGAACCTGTAGGATGACTGTATGTGTTCAGGTGGTTTATGGAAGCTTTGTACTACACTGTTGAGGCTGCACCTCAAATCCTGTACTCAGTTTTGGGCCACTCACTACAAGAAAGACATTGAGGTGCTGGAGAGAATGGCAATGGAGCTGGTGGAAGGGCTAGAGCACAAGTTCTGTGAGGGATGGCTGAGGGAGCGGGGGTTGCTTAACCTGGTGGAAAGGAGGCTCAGGTGGGACCTTGCCACTCTACAGCTAGCTGAAAGAGAATTGTAGAAAAGTGGGAGTTGTTCTCCCAGGTAACAAGCAATGGGACAAGAGGAAATGGCCTCAAGTTATACCAGGGGAGGTTTAGATTGGATATTGGGAAAAGTTGCTTCCCAGAAAGGGTTATCAAGCATTGGAACAGGCTGACCAGGGAAGTGTTTGGGTCACCATCCCTGGAGGTATTTAAAAGATATGTAGGTGTGGTGCTTGTGGACATGGTTTGGTGGTAGAACTTAGCAGTACTGAGTTAGCAATTGGACTTCATCTTGAGAGTCTTTTCCAACCTAAATGAATCTATGATTCTATATCTCTTAAGTTAATGGTTTCCAATCTATAACCACATCATTACTGAATTGTTTCTAAGCATCTCAGCTGGAATCAAGTCCACAGAGCAGGAATTAGCTTGTCGGTGCTTTGGGGCAAGGACACTGTTTTCATTTAGCATTGTATGGCTTAGTATGAGGATGCTTACTCCAAACATCCTTTCAATACAAAGGATTAGTCAAATAAAACTATGTATGTAAACAAGAGTTAAGAAATTATTTGTCGGCAGTGACAGAATAGCAACAACTTCATATGTTCCTGGTTTAGCCTGCTAAAATAAAATTACTTGCAAAGAATCTTCTGGTATGTTAATGATATTATTCATATTGTTTTTCTGAATTTCAAAACAAAGTGTGACCTTGATTTCAAAGTAAATGTGCATGAAAGCATGCTGTGCTTATTTTTCATAATTAATCACGTATAAGCCAATTTTATGGTAAAACAGATAAATGAGGTGTTAGAGTATTTGTTTGTAAATACTTTGCTTCAAGATGTTAGTGCAGTTTGGTTCTTGGATTTAACAAATTCCAGTCTTTGTTTCACTGTAGGATGAAAGCGCAACATACAGTAAATACTGCAGTTAAGCTCTAGATGGATATAACTTTACTGTAATATATTTTTAGTTACTGTAGTGTGTGCAGTAAAACAGACAAATCTTTCTGTAGTGTCCTGAGGGACTGCCGCTTGTCCCCTCGTCCCTATCAATCACGTGTACAGCTCACCTTGCAGAGATGCTAACATCAACAGTTTCACGGCTGCAATGAAGCAAGTATCAGCAAGCTTCTTCAAAGGTGGCTGCTGCTCAAACCAAAAAATACTAATAATCTCTGATATTCAGAGGGTGTCCTGAGCCTGCCTTTGAGGCTGAAGACAGTGCTTTTCCAGAGGTGACTCAAGAAGGGTTTTTCTACTCTTCAGAAGAGAAGACAAATTTATACAACTGTGTCTGCATCCAGAGGAGAGTACATGAATTGATGATGGCCCTTGGCTGACACTGTGATTCAGTGTTTCATTGGTAGGTTACGCTTGGGGCCAGTGCAGCCTCCCATCCCAGGGGAAGATGGAGGGTTGTGGTGCCATGGCAAGTACTCTTGTGCCATGGGGCTGTATCCAGGGTGAGCAGATAGACACAGGGCCCCTGACTTGGTGCCCAGGCAGGCTTTGCTGTATGTGTATGAGGAGCACAAGGCTACAGAGATGCCATGGGGTGAACTCGGAGGTGCAGGAGAGGTTCTTCCAGAAGTAGCAAGTTTATACATCCAGTGAGGCTTGGTGTCCTGCTCAGCCAAGTCTTCTGTTACAGGAACCTCTGTCAGGACAACCAGAAAGCCACACAGTGAAGCTAAGGAGATACAGCCATTTGACTAATAACAAATGCCCATCAACATCATACATGGGCCATTTTGCATAATGAAGTTTAACAGCTGATGATGTGTTCTTTTTGAAAATGATTTACTGAATTATATGTGAAGTGTCAGGGGATAATATTCTTTTATAGCTCACTTTAGTTGTCTCTCTACCTTTAACAAGTCCTAGCATGTAGTGCGTTACGTACACAATATACTAGGTTTCTACATTAGTCTGTATTCAGGGCAAGAGCTAGTATTAGTTTGAGCCTTATAGCTTTTCCTCCTAAGGTTGCCAAGTGGTAAACAATACAGCTCCAATGAGAGAAAACAATTTAAACTTTCCTAGTGAACCAGTTTTGAGAGAGTTTTTCCTCAAATGTGGAGTTTCACGCTGAAGCAGCGTAATTAAAAGCCTGTGGGGGAATCAAGCATGGGAATGGTTTTAAGGAAGATCAAGGGACTGAATGCAATTTTTTCTTCAAATGATAATTAAAGAAACAGCATCTTCATTAGCATAATACTGTAAATGATAAAAAGAATTGGACAGATGCCTAATCTTGAAATGCTTCTTAATTTACAAGTACACATTTTAAAAAGAGAGCAATTGAGGTCTGGTCTTTCTAGCTGTTTGCCTGAATGATTAAAACTCCTGCTTATATAACTTACTGTCTCAAAGATGGACAAAATACACAAATTAGTTATGTATATTCCAGAACACCATCCATATAATGTCTGTTGCACACATATAGATGCTGGAACAACCCCATTGCTTGAGGTCTTCTGAGATTGGATGTCTACCAGATGAGTACACATTTGAGAAGATGATCTCAGCTGGAGTCATATGCAGCTCCAGAGTAGTCCAAAGGCAGCTAACACAAAAATGAAACTCTTATTTTTGTTGATTCTTGACTTTAATTATCCAAAAGGTGATCACTCTGAGTTTGTGATTACATGCTGAGCGACAGAGGAATGTATTTGAGATTCCCATTGAATTTAATTTTAATTTAATTGAGGAGGAGAATTTTTCTGAATTCTTGCAAAAATGACTTTCTAGTTGTAATAAAATAGTGAATCAAATGTGGCAAGGAGGAGATGGCATTCATGCCTGCATGACTCGCCTGTATTCTGTTCTTGTCCAATACAAGTTGTAACAGTGCAATTTCTCTGTCTTTAAATATCATCCTACTTCTGTTTTTACCATCACATCTACAGGCTCACAAAGGGTTTTGAAATGAAACAGAACTTTGAGTTATGTTGCCACCTGCAAATGTGAGGAGGCTTATTAGACTGTGTCTAGAATGCTGAATGAGAGCCAGGGTATGTGGCAGGGCGTGACTTACTTACCCTTCTCTACGTGCCATCTCTGTGCTGAGAGTTGTTCTGCACTCAGCTTGGGAACTCCTCTGGGACCCACAGTGCTCTCTACAACATAGTCATTGCTCTGTGTGCATTTTTTCCCCATTCAAAGTTTGTGAAATATGGTGATCAACAGAGTACTTTTCATAGTGTGAAACCAAGGGTATGTGCTGTGGGCACACAGGGTCATTGATAAAATGTGTTGGGAGTGCTAAAGCTAGCTGGGCTAATGATAGGAAACTCTGTGGGAGCCAGACCTGGTTTGGTCTAAACCATTCTGCTCTTGAGAGTGATGTGAATAGTGCCCCAGACCACTCTGGAGTACTGCCAGGCTGTTAAAAAAATTTGCCTTAATTAAGTGACAATCCTTTCTTTGTCTGGTATTGCTAGTGTGCATCTCCTGGGAATTATACTTTATATGGTTAAGTTTACTGAGGAGGGAATATTTTGGTTTTTGAAGAGTGAAAATGATTTCTCAGTGGAAGCTGACTTTTGAGTTATTCCACTCGCAGAGACTGTCTACAAATAGATTTTCTAGGTGGAAGTAAACCTCCTGTTCTTAAGTCCTAAAACTTCTGCTTGGATGCAGAGATAGGAACCACCACTTTGTGAAGAGGCTGTAGCAGCCAGAGAGCTGAGAGGCAGGATGGAGTAGGCAGTTCTCTACCAAAACAGTATTCTGTTCCTTCAAAGCTTATATATTTTGTAAGTACAAATCCCAATTCAATTTTAGATAAGGAAAAATCATCAGTTGTTGAGTAACTTGAAAGGTCACTCCAGAAAGTCAGCAGATCTACTGGAACAGTGTTAACTTTGTTGCAGGCTGTGTTTGTGTTTGGCATTAAGACTGTTAAGAAATTAAGTGGATTATTTAATGCTTTATAGTAAATATTCATACTGCTCAGAAGATGTTATGGCAGGTAACTTGTTCAGTTTCCATCTTAACCTTTGAAGTAATTGGAGTCAAAGACCCATATGTTTGATTTTTCTAGTGTCTTAACACATCGAGCTGAACCTGATCCCTTTATATCCTGCTAGTCTTTCATATATGCTGAAGTAGTAACTGTCAGGCTAGAGAGTTAGATCTATAAAAGGCAGCACTATTGATCTTGCTGATGCAAATTCAAAGTGCTATCTGGAAATACATATGATAGTTCTAGAGAATGAATCAATGGTGTGGTACATGCTAGGGTGTGCATTTTTGAGGCAATGTTGTATCTCATTGAGAGCTGTAGTTGTCACTGCTGAGTTACTAAAACGCAAGCATCCTTACTGTTAACTGGTCTGAATGCTGGTAGCGGTTTGGCTGTTCAGTATTGCAGTCTGTAATGCTCTGCAGACTTTCTCAGGGTTTTCTCTGCATGCATCTGTTGAGATCTGATTATTAAAATGTCTCTGCCCAAATTAAGGTGCAAACTAGACCATATGCCAAAGTTAATAGTATGGATTTTATTTAACAGTCAAGGTGAGGCAGATAGAGAAAGAAAGAAATAGAAAAAAGGGGGTAGGGGAGAGGAAGAAAGTGACAGGAGATTAATAAAAAAAGTATCTCCACTCTGTGGAACCCAGTGATGTCCCATGGAGTCCTGTTCTTCTGGTCTTCTTGGTGAGGAGGGATTCCTGAAAACAGTCCAAATAATTAATATAGNTGGGCTGGTGGACTCGGTTTTTCCACGAATTGCACATTGCTATCTAGTCTCATGGAGAGCTTGTTATAACTTGTACATTGTTTCAGACTTGGTCCTTACACTATCTTCCCTGCTTTGTATTTTTCCTAGTAGATTATAATGATATTCATTACAGTGCTACTAGTATTTCTTGCAGGTCTCCTGATATTTCATGGGTTTTTAAATGCCTGATTTGCATACATGTTATGTATACATATGTGTA
>VYZS01097873.1:2004-15213 GCA_013400695.1 Neodrepanis coruscans
AAGTAAAACATTGCTGCTAGTTCTGTTTGCAGAGTTGGCTCATTGAGAAGGTCATGGGTGAACAGGAGTGGAAGAAAATATGCTGAAAATGTGCTTTGTGTTAGTACAGTAAGAAGCTGTAGGTTGTGATATGTTGGTGTTGCTGAAAGGGACACACCTGAGCACTGGAAGGAGTTTTCTCCATTACTGAGGGCAAAATCTAAATGCTTATATGCAGCAGCAGCTGCCAGACCATAGGGGTGTATTTCCCCCATCCTGTGACATTTCTCAGCTCACTGGCTCCAGTAAGCTGAAGGATGTTGCAGAATGTCAGATACCACCACCAGTAATTTGGTAAAAGTGAAACTGTCCATAAATACAGCTGGGGATCAGTCCCCTCTCAGGTGGTTGTGACTGTTCAGTGCAGTCAATGTGGACACCAGCCCCACACTCACTGCAGGATGCAGAAATACCTCATTAGCAAAAGAGGCTTGAAATGTGCTGGTATTTCTATACTGTACCAAGTCAGACCATACTGGCATGATAAATGTGATAATATGAATACCAAGCACCTGTTAGAAGAGTATAAAAAAGAACTATTCAGCTGCCAATAACCTATGATAAAAGGTACTTTTAAATTCCTTTCCCCTCTGGCTTGCTATATTTAAATTTTACATTAACTGTGACTTTATATTCATTAAAACTTCATTATATTGTTCTTTAATTCATGCAAAATGTCTGGAGTTTACAAAGCCCACATATCCTTATTAATAAGTAATGTTGGGATATTTCATTAATTAAAGATAGTTTAGAAGCACAGATACATTAGGAACATATACAATGCCTGGAGGCTGCTTTTTTAAACCTTTATCCTGCTGCAAACACTGGAGAAAGTGTCATTAACAGATCAAGTTTGTTTTCTTGCAAATGTCAGATGTTGCAAAGACTTCAGTTACAAACAAAAATATAGATCTACTTCTGTATTGCTCTGTGTATTGAAAATTACTTTATATAATTATAAAGCTCTGGTGGGTGCTGCAAACTGCTGGTGCCCAGTCAAGGGTCTGAGTTTCAGAAATGCTGGATGCTGACAGCTTCTGGAAACCTAGGGATGAGGAGAGGTAAGTGGGTACTTGAAAGGGGGCTGTGGCAGAGCTGGGAACACTGTCCACACTTCCAGAGTGCAACTTCTCTAATTCCAAGTGTTCTCCCCCAAACGTCCAACTTATATTTTGTCTTTGCTTACCCATAGTATTTAGTGACTCATTTCTTTGGATGCTGCCACAGAGCTGTGAGCATGGCTGTCCACCTGGGGATAGGCCAAAATACCAGTGGCACAAAAGTAGGGAGCTGAAGTTGTCATGATATGCAAAGGAAAAGGAGAGAGCATCACTTTTTATCTGCTTCCCACCTGGGTGGGATCTTTCCAGGGCTTAGGCATAGGGTAGCTGCAATCAAATGTGGCTTTAAGGAAGTCCTTGCCAAGTGGTGTCACCCCAAAAGCTTGGCTACAGGGTCTAGCATGGCACTGAGCTCCTGGTACCACGGCATGAGCAGCAAAAGCTCTTGTGCTGTGTTCTGTGCTGTGTTCTCAAGGTACAAACTGAGCAAACCCTGTACAAGGCATCTGAGCCAGGGGATCCCTGACCTGCCTCAGGGGTTTTATCCAGGAAGACTTGTTACATCCTGGCAGCTCTAAAGCATCTCGTTGTTCCTTGAGTTTGTAGCCCTCTTCTTTTTTTTTTTTGTTGCCTATTTATAATTTGAGGTTCACAGTGTTTTGCCTGGAAAGCTCCATGTGCAGATTTTAGTGGGATGTGTGGCATGCAAATAGAGCTGGCTCTGCATTATGGCTTTAAACTCTTAAATGTTCAACAGCAAAGCAATTAGAGCAGAGGAACTCCAGGCTAGGTGCTTTTCTCACTCAATCTTCTGCAAATTTGAGATTGACTCTTGAGTTATGTGATGGAATCAGTCCATTTGCCCTTGGAAGATGTGGTTTTATCACTCCCCTCTTAGAAATGTGCTTTTGTCAGCTCCTGTTAGAGCAAGTACTTCCCCCTCTGACTACCTTATGATTTCAATTCATTTCTCTGGTTAGTAGTGGTTCTCAACAAACAAATAAGCTGGTAGACAGCAGCCCAGCCAGAGCATAGCTGATAAAATTGTTTGTTATGTGCAAGAGAAATTGGTTGTGTGAATTACTTATTCAATGATTTTAAAAACACAGGTAATTGCCTGATGGAATGCAACTTCCCTGGGGCCATTATTGTGTTTCAGTTTAGTGCATACATACTTAAAAGGATTTCATTTATGAGGCAGAGCAGTCAGTCACATAGGTAAAAGGGTGTTAAAATTAGATTTAAAATGCACTAGGAAAGAATACCAGGGTCCGAGTCTGTTCTTGAGATAGAACTGTAGGATTTTCATCTGGGGGAAAACTGGTGTCTGTAGGGAATGGGAAAACCCATGTCTGTAGGGAATGCTCTGACCTGCCTTTGAGACTCTGATCAGAGGTGTTTCAGTACACAGGAAGACTTGGTCTTCCTACAGGTGACCTCTGGAGCTCTGCATTGAGCAATTGCTCCACTGAAATCCTCTAGCTTGTTAGTGGTTTCCTGATGGGTCAGTCTATTGGCTGGATCTTGTCCTACAGAGCTGAGAGGATAAATCCAGAATTGCTTGGTTCATCTTTTGCCCTTCATGAGGAGGATATTTTTAGCTCTTAAATAGAGCCTTAGATAGCAACAAGATGCAACTTAATTTTCTTCTGCATCTTTTGTAGAAGGAGGAAGCTACATGTCATAACCTGTATTCTTCTAGAAATAAAATCAGGGTAGGAATTGCTGTGAAGCATGGCCCTGGTCCAGCACAGCAGCCTCAGAGCTGATGAGAGCACACACATTTTCCTTGCTGGGAATCAGGGGCTTTTTAAAATTCTAATAATGAGATAATCAACATCCGTTTGTGCGTTTTGCTCTTCATGATCTGTGTGCAAAGCAGGAGTGACTCTGTTGTGCAGAGGAGAGGGGAGCTGTCTCCAAAATGCTATTAGTGAGTCAAAGAGTGTCTCGGAACAATTCCAGTTGCAGAACAATAAGATGTCCCAAAGTATTAATGCAGCAGGCTGCAGCTGTCCACATGATTCCTCAGCAATGCTTCTGATGGCCAGAGAAATTCTTCCAAACCACCAGTCAGAGATGAATTCAAGGGATGAACCAGTGTTGGTTGGGCTGGGAAAATCCTGGGCATTCCATTGTTTAACTGGATTGTTTTGCACGTTAGTGAGAGCTTAATTGGACCTTTTACTCATTAATTAGAAGGCCTTAACGAATTCTCATCTTACTGCTTTTGACAAGTGATTCTGCAAAGTTCAAGAGGCTTATCAGCATTCAGCCTGATATTCCAGCTGAAAGGATAATGTTCCTTGGAAAAAACAGTCTCCGGGATCACTAATTAGTTTACAATAGCATATTAAAGTACACATGTAGAGGTTCCCATCACTAATGAGGATTCTGCTAAAAAGAAAAAATTCCCTTTTCTGTTTTGTTCCCTTTTCTATAGTGATTTAGAGAAAGTTAAGTTTTGGCTGCTGCAGGGTAACAGTTCCACTGGTGGGGATATTCATGGAATGGTTTATGTTGGAAGGGACCTTAAAGATCACGTAGTTCTACCTCCCCATTCTGTTTTAGTTTTACAAAGAGGTTGTATCTACATTTCCAGTCTATTGATGCACAGCCTGTGTTTTGACAAGGATTAGGAGAGTATCTCTCACTGTAGGGCTCTGTGCCATTAAACACATGGCTTGGCTACATTGTTCCCCCAAGCCCCGGAGGTGGGGTTATAGAATCATTTAGGCTGGAAAAGACCTTTGAGTTCAACTATTAACCCAGCACAGTTGAGTCCACCCCTAAATCGTGTCTGGAAGTGCTGCCCATTCAGGAAAATGGCTCAACCCCCAGCCTTGGAAGGAGAGGGCTGTTTATAAAAGCAAGCTTCTTCTGTCCAATGAGGACAAGAGCTCTAGGATCACCAGCCCAATTTTGATTAAACCCTAGCTTAGTATGATGGACCTTTTCCCTTTTTAAAGATCAGAATTTATGTCAAATTCTTCTTTCTAGACCTGCCAGAGGGGAGTTTGTTTTTAATGCTGTTAGCTCTCATGATCTCTGCCTGTGTCTGCATTGTCTTTAATTGCCCAGGAGTTCCTTTGTAGTGGATTTTAAGCTGATAGGACTTGCCTGGCACAGTTGGTCCTGTGGGCACCTGGGTGATGGGACTGGACCAGGCACACACTGTGCCTGTTCAGTGTCTTGGGGGCTACACTCCAAGAACTTAATTGCAATTAACTTCTTTGGCAGCACATTTATTTCCCTTTAAATCACACATATTTCTCTTCAGCTTATTTCTCTAGCTATGAAGAGGTTAAAGCTAAATGGAAATCAATTGTGTGATGAAAATGATGAGAACTTGTGCTAGTTTAACTGACTTGGTTTAAAAGGTAAGCTGGGTTTAAACCAGTGTGACTTCAAGTCTCTCCAGGGCTGAAGAAGGTGGCCTTGAGCATCCAAATGTGATACTGAACTGAGAATTTTAATTTGCCTAGTTCTCATGTATAATAAAATATGCTGGATACATGACACTTCATGAATTAATGCAGGAGTATAAAGTATGAAGAGAAATTCTTGTACAGGATTTGTTCTTATAATGCAAATGCCAAGCAAGGCTTTAAACGGCTGTGGCTATCGGGAATCATGGAGCCTATTTCACGCTTCACGTCAGGGTTTGTTCCCATTTCCTCAACCTTTTCATTGTTAGAGGGTGTGTGCACGTATGGGGGGTGGGGAAGACAAATTAGGAAGGAGATGCCCAATTAACAAAAGCTCTTATAAATCCCTGCATGTTTGTATGAGCTTTTAGCACAGTGAGGGCTCTCATGGAGGTTACCAAGGATGAAGCAGTGAGAGAGCTCAGCCTGTCAGCCCACTGCCCTTAGGAAAGGCATTACTGAACCTTGCTGGTCTTACTGGGATTCCTGGAGCTGTTGGAGCGAAGAAGGAAAAGTCCTGATTGCTGTTGTCCAGATGCTTTTTCTCAAAAGAAAAGAACACAGAGGGATTTTTCTTTAACTTGAACAAAACATACAGGGATTGCCAGGGTTGGTGTAATGCAAGTAATCAATTTCTTTAACCCCCAGGGGTTAACTGTGCTGCTGGGTGGCAGCTTTGAGGCTATTTGGATTCAAAGGTAAAGTATTGCTCTCCTGCTTGCAATGAGGGAGGATGCTCTGGGTGTCACAGGGAGAGCTCAGCTCATCCTTTCTCTGGATAACTCTGCTGGTCACTCCTTCCCTGCGCTGTGGCTGTACACAGGGGCTGATGTTGTGTGTGTCACTCCCCCTGTGAAACTTGTAATTAGATTGAGAAGAGGACAGGTGCTTCTGATGGTGTAAAAATACTGAGACATGACTGTAAACCCAGAGCTTTCCTCCTAATACAGTTCAAATTAAAACGAGGAGGGGAAATGGAAATTTTGATAGCCCATAAAAATAGATTTTTTTTTTCCTGAATCAGTTTATTATCTTAATATTTGGGGAAGTAAAGTAGCTCTGTGAATGGTAAGAAGGTTACCCTTGCTGGGATTACAGGGGTTACAGGCAGTGAGTGTGGTCAGTGCTAAGATGTCTAATATCTCCAATAATCATTCTCCCCCTCTCTCACCCTTTACTGTACCCAAACCACATGTACTTCATCCCTGCCCTGTGTATACAGCTCTTGGCACCCTTGGCTCTCGCTGAAAACCAGAAGTTGCTTTCAGAGTGCAAGAAGCACTGGAAACCTCCAGACATCCAAGAAAAAAGGTTGAACACGTTTCCTCCCTAGTTGGAGTTTTTGCCTTTATTCTCTGATGAAAAAGCCCAGTTCCTACTGAGTTCTATATGAAATAATTGCTTTCATGTACAAACAGGGGCTAAAAAAGTTTTTAAGCAGTCTGGAGTCTGATGTGACAATTCTGTTAAGTTTCAGTAGGTACCTGCTTGACCCTGTAAATTGAAACTCTGAAAGGTCCCTCTTTGTGTTTTATGGTATTTAATTTTCTGTGCTTCAGCAGCAGGGGGTGAAAGGGAACTGGAATGGGTTTATTCAAATCTATGTAGGAATTCAATGAAACAAAAATAACTGTTTTTTAAAGATAGCTCTAGTCAGGCAGAGAGCATTGCTCTTTCTGCTTTTCTCCACTTCTTCCTCCCTGGCTCCTGAACCAGCTTTGGGTATTGACAGGACAGATCAGCTTGTCAGGGTTTGCGAACTCCTCTGTCTGACCCATGTGCTTGTTTTTCACTTTTAGGGTTATAAACCTGTCCTTAATGGAGAGCTTGATTATGTGTAGTAAAGATGGAGTTGGGAATATAACATAATGGCCACACCAAGCTGCTTCACTAGCAGGCTAATTCCTGAATTCAGGATGACTCTAAATGCTTTGTATGTACTTTAAAGGCATTAATGTAATTAATAATAAAGAAAATGCCAGGTTGACATAATTTAGGAATAGGTAATGTGCCAACGATATTAACTTCTGAGAAGAAACATTTTGGTAGGAGAGAGTGGCATGATTTACTGCCACCTCCCATTGCCCCCCTCCCCAACCTCCTGCACATTCATTGTGCCTTAAATATTCGCACACTCAGTTTTTTCCAATGGTCTAATTATAAACTTCATTATAATTGTTCATTAGTTTTATTTTGTTCAATTAGCTTAACAAGTTGCCAAATGAAATACAAGACTGGCAATTAGCTTCATCTAATCGTAATGAGCCTCTCGAACTGGGTCACCAAATATGTTCGTTTATAGCACTTCCTTTTTTTTTTTTTCCCAATTGGTGAACAATAACATAAATATTCAGAACATCTCCTGATCTAAGGAGTGGAAATTTCCCAGTCGTTTATTAGAATAGAAGAAAAAAAAATCAATTGTTCTGCTCTTGGTAGCTCAGCAAGGTACAGCCCGGCTACCTGGGTTGCCCTGGCTTACCCAGACATGGTCAGCAGCCGGGTGGGGCCATCAGCTCCTGTCCGAGCCCTGGTCCTGCAGAGTAAAACGAGTCACTTAAGCTGCCAGGAGAGAAGTCGCTCTTGCCTTATGTCTATTTATCAACTCAGCATTCCAGAGAATTCCGTGTTATAGTGGTTTGTGGCAGAAGGGACCTTGAAAGATGATCTAGGTCCTGCCTGGCTGGTGCTCCAAGGGACAATGGCAACAGTGCTGTGCCCTCAGGGAAGCTGAGAGGTAAAACCGTGCTGCCTAAAGTGGGGGAAATCACGGCGTGAGTTGAGCTGTTCCCCTTCGGCAAAGGGTGTTGGGAGGCTTTGAGCAGCCCAAGAACTTGGTTTGAGTCACTTGGATAGGTGCATAGTTTTAACCATTTTAACCTTGCCCAGCAGCTGGTTGTGTTGTGGGTTTTGGATAACCCTGAGCTTTCTTTTTTGCCAGACTTCCCTTTTGCCACACAGCGCTCGGTTCTGCTCCTGTTAAGTAGCTGCTTAGCAGCAGCTCCTGGCTCACATGGTCCAGTGGATGTACAGCAACCTCTCTTGGAAGTTGATTTGGGCAGGAGCGATTATTTGGTATGAATAATTCCTCCTGCAAGTCAAGTGCATCACGTCTAAATCACATTTAAATCGCAGGGACGAGCAGTACAGTGGCTTCTCCTTAGCAAACTTAAGTGGTGACATTAATAGGACTCAGCCCCGGACTTGCATTTCTCTGGGATCTGGTCCTGCATCTGACTGATGCAAACACAATAAAATATTAAACCAGCGCAGAGACTACAACTACCTGTAAGTAATTCATTAAACTCCTCTGTGACGGCAAGCACACGGGCCGAAGCAGCCCCAGTCCATAGTTCTTCCCTTTAAAACGTTGTTTACCCTCACAGACAGATGAGTTTGATCTATTAACTCAATCTCCTAAAATTTCCAGCCAGGACTTTGTGTAGGAGGGGGGAGAAGAGGGACTCGTCCTGTTGGAAAGACAAATCCCTCACCTCAGTGCCCCGACAGCCGCTCTTTGC
Organism: Neodrepanis coruscans; assembly: GCA_013400695.1. NCBI lineage: Eukaryota > Metazoa > Chordata > Aves > Passeriformes > Philepittidae > Neodrepanis > Neodrepanis coruscans. Next base: position 10,054 of record VYZS01097873.1, read on the forward strand.
TCCGCAAACCCCCTTTGATGGGGCGCTGTCTCTTGGCTCCATCTCTAATTATCCGAGCTGCCAGCTGGGACTCGGTGGTGTCAGCGCTCCGCTCGCTCAGCGGGTTCAGATTAAAGACGCCGGCGGCGCAGAACGGGAGAAAATTCACACCTCTGCCTTTTATGCCTCAGACAGTTCCATCAGCTCTTCAAACACCATCCGAAGGCATTGCTGTTCTAACTGAAAGCAGCCGGAGGTAGCGCCTGCATCTGGGGCTTTCACTTCCAGCGCATCCTGACAGCGTTTTTCACTCCAGTCTCCGTTCCCCAACCTGACGCTCTGCTGCACTGAGAGGATGCTGGATGGAGGGAGGGATGCAGGAGTATCCGCTGCCATGGGATATCCCCTGCCTGCGTGGAACAGGTGACACCAGGCAAAAAGGAACAATTCTGGAGTCTGCGATGTCTGTGTGCGTCCCGCTAGTATCTGTGGGATGTGACCCACCAAAAGTCTGCAGGACACGTCTGCCCGGCGCCAGAAGAGGGCTGCACTTGAATAAGTCTTGTTAAGAACATCCCTGCCCCTAACTCCCTTTGCTCACTTTATATTAGTTTTATTCCTGCTGGGCTTAAATCAGGCAAGGGTAGATATAAACAGGCTTGTAATAAGCTGCTAAAATCGCAAAAGGGCTGTGTGACACACGGCTTTGCATTTGATTCAAGTAGTTACAGTCATAATATCCATTAATTTTTGTAGTGTTCCTGGGGGCAAAAGTCTCTCCTGTTCATTAAGAGGGACCTGGATTTCTAAAGATCCCTGTGTTTGACACAGCCTCCTTGACACTCATGCTGTGAAAAAAATCCCTTTGTTTACACAGCTGATGGCCTGGGGTGGGGACAGTCCTGGCACCGGGGCCACCTCCCCTGCGTTTTATTTAAGGCTCTGAAATGCTCCTGCTTCGAGATCCCAGAGCTCCGCTGAGAGGCGAAGGGTGGGCGGAATGCTTAAAAAAAAAAAAAAAAAAAAAAAAAAAAAAGAAAAAGAGAAAAGCCACATATATTCTAGGCAAAAATTTCTCAGTATAAATGTTGAAGCAAATCGGCGTCACAGATGACAGGTCTTCAAAGCCGAAGCACGAGCTGCGCTCGGGGAGGGAGGAAACCAGGCAGATCCCTCTGCCTTGATTAGCGAGGCTTTCCAGGCGCCGGCTCGCTCCCTTTCTGTCTCCGGGCTGCCTTTGAAACAACCCCTTTGACGGCTTCAGGCATTTCTTAGTTTAGCTGAGAATGAGCGAACATAAGAGAAGAAATCTGTAAGAATGACAGGGCCTGTGTGCGTCTTTTATACGCATTTCTGGAGCACAAAGACTATTTTAATGAGCAGGTAGGCATGTAGCTTTTGTGATTCTTGTTTTTTGCTGCTCTTCGGTGATGGAGCTACCTGAGACCGGCTGTGACCTCCGCCGAAAACGCTCTATTTTTTGGGTTGGTTTTCTTTTCGTGGAACACGAGGTCCTGGCTGTTTGAGGAGTGCAGATTTGGGAGCATCTGCTGGTCCCAAAGCATGAGGTGTTGGGGTCCCTAATCCTCTTCCAGAGCAACTCCTCCTAGGCACTACTGTATCTCCCTATCCCCATGCCCACAGCATTTGCCTGTGGATGCAATATCCCTCTGTTTTTAAGCTTCACTGCTTTGCTTTGTAGGGAAAACTGGAAGCAGGTGTGGGTGCCTGGAGGAAGCCTGAATGGTCCAGCTTGAGCAACAGGTCCATGCAGCCTTTGTGGGTGTGGATGGACACAAAAATATTAATTACTGTAATGTTCCAGGCAGCACAGCTCTGAGCAGGATAGCTGAGGCATCCCTACAATCTGTAGTTCGGCAGCTGCTGGGAGAAGAGCAGAAGGTTTTTCAGAAAGAGCAGAATCGGGGCTTGTCTTTGTAACACCAGCCAGTCCCAAGTGGTAAATGAAGGGCACCTGATGGAGCAGCCACAGGCCCCAGGTTCACCAGAGCTGGGTGTTTTATTGGTTCAAAAGCATCAGAAAATGATGTAACCAAAACATGGTATGAGATCGTTTCTCTTTGTTTTGACAAAACTAAGAGAGAAAACCAGGTTCATCCTAATTATGCAAATAACAGCATCTACATGGCATATGACTGATTTTTTTGTGTGTACATAATTATTTCCTTAAAGAATATTTTTATGACTAGTTATTAGGAAAAATAAAGAACAATCAAAGAATGCTTTATGATATGAATTTCTGAGGGGCCTAGGCTCTTGTTGTTTTCTTAAGGATATTAAATTGGATTGTAAGAAGTAGATCACATGCTTGGAAACGTGTGCTGGCTGGAGAAGTGAGTTACAGAGAGTGCTGCACCATGTGTTGTGTCCCATGATGGAGCCATGGCCAGTACCTGTGTGTCAGGCTGGTGTATGCTGCACTTCTCTTAAAAGAATTGCACATCTGCCCCCTGGTAGTGTCTGTCCCCCTGCTAATCTGTCCCCAGAGCTGAGCAGCTCCCAGGCTCCTGTGAGCCCCAGTGACTGTGTGAGTTTGACTTGATGGAGTGGGGGTTTTCATGTGCCATCCTTTGACCCTCTCTGCCTGGAGCCCAAGGGAGGATGAACATCTCTTTTGTGCTTCCCGCTATCTGGAGCTGTGGTCATCCACAGTCCCACCCACCTCAGCACTCTCCTAGTCCCTGACAGAGATTTGGCTGGGCTGGAAGCCCTCCTGCATTCTTTCCCCAGACTCTGAGCTCACAGAGCCACAGAAGAAAACCCCTTTCCTTGACACAAATACATAAGCCATTTCTCGGGGTCTGATCCTGCCTTTTCCCTCTCTGGTGCTTCCCAGACAGAGAGGAGACATTGTGGATGGGCTGCGGATCGGGTGCACAAGCCCCTTCTCCTTTGCAGGTGTCTCATGGTGATGACAGGGTTCACTGGCCAGGGCAGAGGTTGCAGGTGGATGCTCACAGCTGCGAGTAGTTGCCAGACACTGAGCATTTCCAGCTGGCACAAGGACATGGATTCTGCCAAGTATTCCCCACCTACCCCATACAGGTGTTTAAAATTACACAGGAAGAAATTAGTCAGTCTCCTGCTCAGATCTGTTTTAAACCAATTTAATTAAACACAGGTAAGGAGGGAGCAGAAATTATGGCAATTCATCACCTTTTAGTCGCTGCAGGTGCTTGGCTGCAGCAGGGCACCACAATTCTCACCGCACTGCACTTTTCCTCCTGGGAGTGATTAACCCACTCCCTTCTGGCAAGAGAAGCCCTCTCCTCCTCTGGGAAGAGGCTTTAAGGATAATTAGCGAGAAGATGATTAAAAGGGAAAAAAAAACACACCAAAAAACCCCACTCTGATTCAGTTCCTGCCTTGCTCACAGGTTGCCTGCCTGACGCGGGGGTGAATCACTTACCTCAGTGATTCACACCGGCACCTTGCTGCAAGGCAAACAGAGGCTCCTCCCCGACTGGTCCCTTTGGTTTCTCCCTCTGTGGATGAGGCCAGGGACCAGAGAGGGGCAGATCCCCAGGGAACCTCATTTTGTGTATCAGAGGTGTCAGATGTAGAGCAGTTCCTACAGAGAGGGAAGGGCAGCTTGTGGGGCTTGGGTAGCCCTAAAAAGTGGCATTGATGTGCTGCCCCATCTGTAAAATGGGGGTTGCCATGATTTCTCTGCTCACCTGCAGAGTGTAACAACCCCCAGAGCAGGTACAGGGCACAATGTACCCAGGCCAGGCTGCTGGTGGTAACTTCCATCTCAGCCATGAACAGCACACCAGCCTCCACCCAGCAGTCCAAGGATTCATTGCTCCAATGTTTTCCAACATTGCAAATGGATGCAATTAAGTTTTTGCAAAATCTGGGCTTTCTCTGACCTGGAGTTAACACTCTTTCTTTCAGCTTGCAAGCAAGTAGTCGGCAGACATGGGACAGCATGTTTTAATGATCCTCTAAAAGGACAGGGCTTCCTGAGGGGCCAGATGGCCCCATTGGCAGAGTTTCTGGCTAACCACTCTCCTCACACAGCAGAGTTAAATTTCAAGCTCCACGTGACTTATGGGACAAGGTACAATCGTTTGTACACAAACTCTGATCACTTAAAGGGGGAAATGCTAAAATAGGAGCAACTTCTATCTTGGTCCTGTCAAAACTTCTTCCCACCCATCATGCAGAGACTTTCAGTAAGCGAAAGTGGCACAGTGCCACAGACAGAGGCAAATCCACCAGCTAAAGCAGCTATTTCTTTATATTCTTGCCCTGTCCATTAGGGCAGTCTCCTTGGGACAACCATGGAACCAGGCTCATCAACTTCCAGGGACTCTACAATGGGTCATGATGCCAGCATTCCCTGTGCCAAAGATGAAATCTGGTTTTATTGCCCTTTCCCAGACCTGCTCAGAGATGCCCTGGCTTTAGAGGCACCTGGTCTCCCAAGGAATGCAGCCTCTCTGATACCCCATCACACTGGGAGTCAGGACTTGTCCAGCTGGGAAGAAAGTGTTTCCCTTTCTCCTCCTTTTACCTAAAACTAAATGACTAACTCAGATCAACTACCAAAACATACAAAATCAAAATATTTCCATTCAAAAACATCAAAAATATTTAGACTTTTTCATTTTCTTCACAAACTTTTTACAGCACTTGACCTGGATTCACAAGATGCTTTAGTGAGCCCCAGAACTGCAGTTTTAGGGCAAATTTGGGTTGGTTCCTTTGGAATCACAGTACTGTTTTTAGGTCTGGCAGACTTTTATTATCAATGCTGATCTGCCAAGCTTGGCCACAAGAGTACAAAGTGCTAAAAGCTTTCAAATACTGTAAGACACCTCAAAGAGTAATTAAATGTAATTATTTCCCATCGTTATTAAACAGTGGTGGAAGAAAAGCCAGGATAAGACAATATTCAACTCCTGCCTCCCTTATCAGACTCTACTCTGATTCTGATGGGCATTTTACAGACCCTTTGCTGCAGTCCTCCTTCCCCTTCTTACAAGTTCAAATGCGAACAGGAATGAAAACCCATGGCCAGGCTGTCCAGCCTGAAGCAGGTCCCTGGAGGGTCTCACCCCAGTAGGGTGGCAAAACTGCTGTGCCAGGCATTTGGATGAGATGGAGCAGGATAAGGAGGTCTTGCTGCCCAGTGGTGGGAGGGAGGGACCCCCC
>VYZS01097877.1:0-48515 GCA_013400695.1 Neodrepanis coruscans
GGACTTTCAGAATAGGAATTTTTTCTGATAGCCATCTAATCAAACTTCACCTTCATTCCTTCTTAAAGGCTTTTTTCTTGTGTTTTCTTTCTTTGGGTAACAGCATAGTAAGTTAGTAGTTGACCTTTTTGTAACCTGGTAATTCACCTAAGCAAAGGAAATTAATCTTAGACTGTTTCAGTGATTTTTACAGGTGGCCATGGCACTATCAAAAGATAACCTGTAATCCCACAAGCTTTTTTCTCTTTCATATCACTTTATTGACCTAGCAGTCTTGATACAAATGACCAAAACTTGTTCATAATGTCTGCATCCAAAGTTAGATACTAGTGTTATCCTTTTGCATCCGTGGCGAAGAGTACACAGAGTTAAGTTACCAGCTTTACAGTTTCATTTAACTTTTCTTTATACTTACAGTCCCTGTTGTTACGTTGCATGGCACTGTTGGCTTCTGTCTGCTGATTTTAGCACATTTGGAAAAGGAAATTTTTGTGAAATCTATTATGTTCCTTCTTGAAGTTTCTTAGTCAGAGTGGAGGTCCCAGGTAAAAGTAAATAAATGTCATTGCCAGATGCTTCAGGTGTAAGTGGACTGTACTTTGTTGCAGCTTTGACTCAATTGCAATCTCTTCTTTTCCCTTCCTTTTTCTATACTTGCTGCATGCTGCATAACACTCAGAGTGAGGATGAAGAAACGGATTACGATATGAATGACTCAGATTAAGTGTAAATGTCATGGTGAGCACTAGTTGCCCTAGGATTTTAACCAGATGCTTTTCTGCCCCATCCAATTCCCACCCCTACTAGTGCTGTCCTTTAGCTAGTCCTGGTGGTGTGTGTGTGTGTGTGTGTGTGTGTGTGTGTGTGTGTGTGTGTGTGTGTGTGTGTGTGTGTGTGTGTGTGTGTGTGTGTGTGTGTGATTATAGTTGTAGCATGGTTAGCAAAGATAGAATTTCTAGATATTGCCGCTGGATATTGCTGCTTTGACAGAATAATTAGTGTTGCTGTTATAAACTGTATTGTGATTTGTTCCTTTAAAGCTTTGCTGAGAAGGAAAGTTCTTCATGTAGATTCTAGGATCAGAATTGCTTTTTATTTTTATTTTCCATATACCACCTTTTCTGTCTAGACAGTTTTTGTATATGTAGAGGCATCTGATACAAACTTACGGTATACATTTTCAGTAAATGTCTAATTTGGCAATAATTGACTGAAGTGCAGCATAGTCCAAAGGTGGTCTTACCTGGTAATTTTGCAAATAATAATTTTTTTGATCAAGATGTGGCAAATATAAGTAAATAGTGTGATCTTGGTGCACCAGGAGAGAACCCTCTGGGGAGGGATTCTTTCCACTGTAGTTTGACATCTGATACAAGATTAAGGTACTTTAAAAGTCACAAATGGAAGAGCACGAAAAAAGTTGCATCTGAAACAATCTTTTCCTAATGTGTTTGGAAGCACTGCTCGTATTTATTCTGCTCTCCAGTTTCTAGAATATAACATACCATTGAGTTCAGTGGTACAGTGTGGGTAGTCACTTGAGCCCATATAAATCAAAGATATTTACCATTGCATGAGATTAAACTTCAGTGTCTTACCTATACTTCTGGAACCTTTTAGCTGTAAAGCAGCCTAACATTTACCTATGAAGTTTGGACAATGCCCTCAAGCACATGATGATTCTAGAGAATGTCTTGTGCAGGGCCAGGAACATCATTTGGTGATCCTTGTGGGTCCTTTCCAACTCAGAATATGCTGTGATTCTATGAAGTTGCTTTACATGGCTGAAGAAGACCCTACATTATTTTCTTAACTGATGCTAATAGAAATTACTGCTAGGGTAGAATAAGGGCTTTTGCCAAGCCTTCAGGAGTGGCTGAAGGGATTGAATGAAATCTGAAGCTTTATTGAAAAAAAGTAAAGTCTCACTATGCTGGAATTAAATGCGATGTTCTTAAGCTGCCCAAGAGGCAAACAGTCCTTAAAACACTGTTCTAGCAGCAGCAGCTTTATTTTGAGTAGCAGGAAATAGTTCTCATCTTGTGCTTCCCTAAGAAGCAATCACACTCAGGCCTGTAAAATCTGAGAGTTCATTCACCATTGTTTAGAATTTTTAAGTCAATTTTTGATCTGGTGCACCTGTAGGGAAGACAGAACAGAAATGTGAGAACTAGAGTTGAAACAGTCACCAGTACAGACTGAGTGACAAATGGGTTGACTGAAGAGGGCTTGGGGATACTGGTGGGTGAAGACTTGGATAGAAGCCAGCAATACTTGCAGACCAGAACGCCAATTATCCAGGACTGCAACAAAAGAAGCATGGCCAGAAGGTTCAGGGAAGTGATTCTCTCCCTCTACTTCACTCTTATGAGATTCCACCTGGTATGCTGCATCCAGGTCTGGAATACTCACTACAAGAAAGATACAGACCTGTGAGAGTGTGTCCACTTGAGGGACATGAACATGCTCTGTGGGCTGGAACACCTCTCCTATGAGGCACGGGATGAGAGACTTGGGATTGTTTAGCCTGGAGATGAGGAGGCCCAGAGGAGATGTTATTGCAGCCTTCCAGTACTTAAAAGGGGCTCATGAGAAAGGGTTTTGTACCAGGACTCATAGTGTCAGGACAGGGGGAGATGTTTTTGAACTGGAAGAGGCTTTAGATTGGATATAATGATGAACTTATTATTTACTCTAAGTGTGGGGAGGCCCTGGCACAGGTTGCCCAGAGAAGCTGTGGCTGCCCCATCCTTGGAAGTGTCCAAGGCCAGGTTGGAGCAACCTGGGACAGTGGAAGGTGTCCCTGCTTCATGGCAGGGGGGTGGAACTCGATGATCTACAAGATCTTTTCTAACCCTACTCACTCTGTGATTCTTTGATTTCCCCTTTAGTAGAGATAAAGGTTACAGAAGAAGTAGCAAGCAAATATGTTAAAATATTTCGTGGTATGGTAGAATTTTCCACTTCACGTAGAGTTTACTGGCTCGGTAAAGTGTGCAAAGTTCAGCATCCAGATCTGGCTTAGCTTTATCTTATTGCATGTGCTCCTGATGCTACAGAAAATAGTTCTAAGTCTATTAATCTTGTAAGTACTTTTTATCTTCTAGGAAAGAATGAACTCAAATGCTTTCAATATTAAATTGGAAAGATTAACAACACTGATAAATCCAATATTATTTTCTAGCTGCACAGGTATTTTTGTCAGCCATGGTTTTGTCTCTGTTGGGTATGGTTTCACTTACTGACTACATTTGCTGGGTCAGACTATTATCCACTGTTCTAACCAGCACCTTTTTCTCAGCTGTGACCAACAGCAAATACTTGAGGGAAACGTTCCAAGTATGAAGCATTTATGATATTTACTTCTGATATATTTCCTCACCTTCCAGTTAACTTCAGTTTAGGAATTTTGGCTTCAAGCCTTCAATGCAGATCATAGTATGAAAGCTACAGTGGCCCTATAAGGCCATGTGTTGGTGTCACTGGCACTGTCTTCTGTAAGTTTGTCTAGTCCCTTTTGAATATGTAATACAAGCACTTGCTGAGTAATTTACAGAGCCTGGCTTTTCCTCACAGAATCCATTTGTATCTTTCCTACAGTTTCATATGAACTACTTTTTCCTTAGTACACATAGTAAATTGTCTTCATGAAATAAGCAATGTTTGCGTCTCAAATACACCCTAAAGCATGTCATGGCCCATGGAAAATACCTTTCTGTATCAAGAAGCAAAAGAAAATGAAGTATCGTAAGACTTTTACTTACAGATTAACATTCTTAAGTACTTGTGCCGAGTACATCTGAAGCTTTGCTTAATGCTTTATTTGGATACTGTCATGATTGGTTCTACAGCGGGCTGGCACAGTTCTGGAGTACTGCTCAACCTGAGAATTGACCTCATTTTTGCTGGTTGCCATTCAGTTTAGAGCATCAACATGAAAATATTGTTGCTTGGACAATCTTGGACTTGGATCCTTTCCTCACTGGAGGAGCCAAACGAAACTGAAACTGAAAAGGAAAAAAATAGTCAAACTAAAAGTAGAACAGGTGATCTTCATGTTGTTAGTTTAAATCTTGCCAGGTCATTCACTTGGCCTTAGCAAACTTTTTGCGTCATCTCACCCAGTGTGCACATTTTTGCACATTTTGATTTACTATTTCATGTTTTCAATACTAATTTATGGAACATAATTTTCATTTGAAACTTCAGAAAGTTAAGGACATTTTACTGGAACAGGAAAAATGAAGATGAAACTAAATTTCTAATAAAGTACCCAAGTAGTAATACTAGTATTTCTAATAAAGTACCTAAGGATGTTCAGAACTAGGATGAGGTGCAATGGCTTAATTTTTACATTTGCCAACTCTTAAGCCTTGGTTATATTAATAATAATTCCTAGCAGTGTTTTACATCTGCTTTAATGGTGTTTCATAGTAGACATTACACATATCAATGTCTTTTTTTCAGCTTTAAAGCACAGAGCCCAGGAATGCCCTTTAGCCAGGTCCCTCACACTTCACCGGTTATTTGAAATAGTCATTATGGTGCTCTTTGACCTCCATGCTTTAGCCATGACATTGAGCTAATTTTCATTTATAGAATTTTTATTGGTCTGTTTCAGATTTTGCAAGAGCGAGGTTCCAGGATGTGAAGACATGACTGAATGATGACAATTTTTTTCTCTTTCATTCGAAGATGCAGTGAATTGTCACACTGAAGAGGCTCGGCTGCAAAAGAAAACATCTGATTTAAACAATTTTCTCTTGATCTGGGTTCAACCATTTTTGCCTATAAGCCAGTGTCAGCTGGCTGGAAGTATTGCAAGATTACATAATGGGAATAGATGGTGTGGGAGTGTGTGTTACAGTTTTGGTTGTAGTGCATGGTCATACTCTCTTGTGGGTTGATTGACACTGGTCATTTGAAAAGAAATGACCATGCACTCATATTTTCCTTGGAGACATGTAGCACTTAATGTCTGGTGCTGGATTACCCGATGTTGATCAGTTTGGAGATACTTTCCTGCAAATCATTGTAAACCGTAAAAGGACAATGTAATTGGTGCTACACACACACACACTCACACAAAATCACAAACACACAAGAGTTACAGCCCACAAATTCAAGTATTTGGGCCTACATTGTTTCAGAATCAGTGGCAGCCCCAGTTGACTGTGTTATACTGCACATTCCTTATGGCTCTGTGACATACTCTATTATGTAATAACAGCCTAGGAGATCAACTGAAAATAGCATGTGAAAAAATTACACAACAGAGAAAAGGTTTCTCTGAAGGAAGGGTGTATATATTGACTGGATTTATAGCATATTTTAGTACCCAAAGGGAAGACTAAACTCAGAAAATGGCCTTCATCTGAGTTATTCTTGATGCTCCTTCTGCTAAAACAGTCTCCTGCAAAAGTTAATGCTCCAGTCTTAGCCAAATGCTTGGAAGGGGAATCAAAATCCACTTAAAATGACCAACTGAACATTCTGTTTCTTTTGACATATTTGTACTCATATGTGTGTTCGTGGTTTTATAAAATGCCTATAAGCATTGAACTATGTGAATTATGGTAGAAATTTTTCTAGAGCTAGAGGTTTTACAGAAATATGGCTGGCTAGTCCTAGGTCCCTGTCACTGTGACTGGGATTAAAATCAACCTTAGTGTGAACACAAGCTCATCCAGTTGAAAAGTATGATTATATTGAACGTTCAGGACACCTGTAATCAACCTTTCTCTTTGTATACGTTTTAAACTATGCAGTTAAAGAACAGTGTTTGAAAAAAATCTGGTGCAGCTTTATTAGTTTGCCCTTGATGAAGGCTAATACACAAGACTGGAGTTTTTTAATACACTGTTTTCAGCAAAATCTTTAGCACATCTTTAAAACAAAATGGACAGTATAAAACTCGGCTTCATTGACTTAACGAAGCAGTGGAAGGGGAAAAAAAAGCTGCAACATTGTTTTGAATTCTAAAGACATTACAGTTTTCATTCTCAGTAATTTCAGAGTTTATGCATATACTGTAGGTAATCCTTTACACAAAAGCCTGATTTTCAAACACCCAGGGTCTAGTCTTTTTTTTATTATTTTTTTAAAGGACTTGCACATTGCTAAAAGTTTGGCAGAACAATTTGTAAAAACTATTTCTACTGAGCAGGTTAAGCAATGGGCTAAATGTTTTGTCCGTATGCCTAATGCTTGAAGGGGTTTGTACTGCATTTTGTGACTTGGATGTGGTCTGCACAGGAAGCTGCTGGCCCCTCCACAACACATACAATTTTTGTCTTTTTTTAAGAAGTTAAAACTGAATTTAATTTACTAAAAATGTAATTGTAGGGGGAAATGTTTATACTTTTATACTTTTTTAGGCACCCATATTTTATCAACTTAAATTGAACACATAAATTTCCCCTAAATAGTAACAGGTTATCTTGTGTATCTGGAAATAAATATAACAGTTGTCTGTGTTAACTGCATATTAAAACATTTCCTCTGCTGCAGCAGTCACTGTTTTTAAGCAGTATGACTCCACCAAATTCTCTGAGCTTCCCATCTCATGGAATTGCAGCCAACCGTGTTACTTGTTGTTTTCTTGATGTGCTCTACAAAGTAATCCAGCATTGGTTTTTAATGCCTAAAATACCTATTTTATAATGATCCTTCTGAATCAGCATTTCTGTTGTCTCTCTTATTTGACCCCCAAAAGAAAATTTTATTTAATAAAGTGAAATTTTCATGAATAATATCAGCAAAGCATAAGTAACAAACTGAGCAAACTGAACAAATTTAGAATGTGAAAGAGTGGGTTTTTCTAAGTAGGTTTCTTTTCACAGAAGTATTTTCAGTTGTAAAACATGCTTTTATGATAAGATTACCTGCAGTCTAGTTTACACTGTATCCCTCTCATAGCAAATTTGGGGTAAATGAGTGTTTAATCATTCAGCACTTTTTTTCCAATACCTCACAACGATTTTAAGAAGAAAAAAATGAAAAGAATTTTAGTAGGCAGGTACCTTGTAAATGATTTTCAATATGCTGTTGTTTGAGATGACTTGAACTACTTTCCTGTTCTTGTTAATGTCATTATTGCTTTAATTTTTGTGAGGCTTTCAGATAGTTGGAAATGCTATTGTCAGTCTTTTTCAAGGCATCAAGAATTGATCCCTAAATAAGTTTAGTTTCTTTTAATTTGACTCTTGCAGTTTCAAGCAAAGTCAGCTACAGTAATAAGGCATTAGAGTCCAATCCACATCACCAGAGTGTGCAAACATTGCTTCATTGTTAAGATCTGGCGGGATGAAGTAACATACCAATACAGTTTAAACTGGAGTCCTTTGTTTCTTTTCTGCCGTTTAGAGAGTACCTACCTGAGAACTGCCTGGGACTCTGGGGAGCTGAGGGTTCACTGGCGGGCTGGAGCTGCAAAGCTGTACTGCAAACTCCCGTGACTGGACTCTGGATTTACACAGCTCCTCTATACTTATATCAGGACAGTATTCCAGGTTTGAACTTGAGATGCTGAGCATGAAGAGATCATAGCGAAAGGAGATAAAACAGGAAGGGAGAGATACTAAATTCCTTAAAGGCTTTTCCATTACAAGCTTCTTGCAAAACTTGTTTAAAAACCGAGAAATTCAAATTTTCCACAGCAATTTCTTGCTTTGAGTTAGAAAACACCATATGGTGGCCTGAAGTTTTCTTAGAGGCCATTTTCCTTTATTGGAAGTGTAATTTTTTGTTAAATGCTTTTGACTTCTTCAAGCAGCAAGTGAATCAGAGTTTATCTGCAATGAAGAATTAATTCTGAGGCCTTTAAGATGTGAATGTCATATGGTCCATAATAGGTGTCTAAAAGTATAGTCTGACTCAGCAGCTTCCACAGTAAACAAAGAAAAGGTTACCTGGAATTTTGTCCCCCTTAACTGTTGGATTTCCATGGATTATGGCCAATTGCAGTTTTTTTATCCCATAGTAATTTAATAGTGTGTCAAAGGCCTGACTGAATTTAGAAGCTTACATTTACTCTTTACTAAAGTTTCAGTCCTCAGAATCATGTACTCATAAAATTTGGAAAATGTACTGTGTTTTTTTTTAAACTCAGATAGGTTTCTTGTGATTATAAAAGCTCCTTTCATCTTTGTAGGATTAGGAAAAGGTATTTCTTAAAAAATGAAGCTCAGTTTATCCATCCAACTTTTTTGTGTTCAGATTTTCTTTAGAATATAGTTGTGTAGCTCCATTTCCAGCAATATGAATGCACAATTGTAATTGATTAGAAACAGGACTATTTCCTGCAGATACCAAAATTGAATCAGTCTCATTTTTCTCTGAGAGAGGTAGTTTGTTGTTTTGGGGGTTTTTTTTGGAAGAAAAATGAAAACTTCTGTCAGATGAAACAAAAGAAAACTTGGTTGCAGGCATGCTTAGGGAACAAGTCTGTTGAGTAGGATGATAGTGTTATCAGAAAAGTACTTCTGAGAACAGAACACTATTCTGTGAACGTCTGTTGAGGTGGTTAATAGTTGTCAGCCTCTTTTTGAACTGTAGAGAGCTACTAACAGCAAATTCACATATGTCTATTAAAAATTACTGGTTTTATGAATGTTACAAAAATGAACTTGGAGTGCAAAAATGCAGTAGTATCTGATTCAATGAAATTACATAGAAACCAGATAATAATCATTCAGGTATACTGGAATACATTCCTTGAGAAGTACTGGGAGAAGAGTGAAATCCAGGGCTTTTCATGAAAATCAAAGTCAAGTGAAAGATACTCTGGAGATGAAACCTGGAACTTGGTTCACTTGAAATGTGATAAAATCAGAAAGTGTCACTCTCCTATTTTATTATCTCTCTTACCACATCAAAAGTTTCAAGTTTTTCAAATTAACTTCTTCAATCAGTTCTGAACTGTGGGGTGCTTAAAAAGAGATGAGATTTTGTTTAGCTCAGGATGGTAGGATTAAAACTTGAGTGGTCATTGGGAAGTGTCTTTTCGAACACAATAATTTTGAAAAACTTACAGTCTGAGGATGCTGCCTGTTACTTTTTTATAGTTTAGACTGCAGTTTTCTCCACCTTTAAGGACAATCTTGGGATCTTACCTGGGTTTGTGTATAGAATTATTGATTTTTAAAATAGTTGAAATACTCAGTTTAAAAATAATGTGAAAGGCTTTCTGAACTCAGTGTCATAGAAGTTTTCTTTTAGCTCACAAAAATCATGAACTGTCTTTAAAGGCTTCTTACTGAACTGAGGCTTTAAAGGGCTAAATAGATCTTACTGTTCAGTTTGCCTAAATGACTGTCAGAAGGAACCCTTTCCATTTTCAGTGCAGAAATGCAAAGGGCTAAAATGCTTTCCAGGGCTAATTTGAGGTTCCAGAGACAATACAACATTAAAAAAGTAACTGGTCTGTTTTCTGTTCAACTCATGGACTCTCAAATAATATTTACAAACAGCTGAACCAATTGCAGATATAAATGTTCCTATATGGCTTGGAATTTCAGTATCCTGATTGGATAGGAGAACACTAGAGAAGACAGTACACTTGCCCACCACTTTATTATTGCTTGTGCTGAAATCTAACAACTTTTATGAACAGCACTGGCAGTGTAGAGGTTTTGAGAAAGATTCTGCACCAGGAAATTGTCACAGAATATTTCTTTGCAACAAAGTTGTCCTTTACTTTAGCAGGATCTACCAAGGCATAAACTGTTCAGAAGTTCAGTGAATAGATACTGCTGCAAATACAGGTTTCTGGACCTGTCAAAGGGGTTCTCCTTAGGATGTTGTGTGTTAATAACTACTATAATGACTGAAACTTTTTAGAAAGTTATTGTGCTACTTTGGGAGTGGGTGGAAGGGGGAGGAGGTCCTGTGGCAGTGCTCTCCTTGCCTTAGAAAACTGAGCCTAAAATTTGGCCTGACTTAACACCTATTGCGATTTTGAGGCCAGGTCATCTGAAGTGTAAGAGTTAATGTATTTACGTGTGTGATTCTTGCTACTTTTGAAGATTTTCCAAAAGCTTGTGCACAACTTCAGTCACATTAACTTGGCTCTTGTACTTGCTAGAATGAAGCAAGTACCAAGGCACTGTACGAGAAATGTTGCCAGCCCATCTGCCTGGAACTGAAACAAGATCACCAAGCTGAGGAAGTATCAAAAGGCAACTTTTCCACCTGGTTCTGTCCTTGGCCTCATCTGAACCCAGCTACGAAAAATCTATTTCCTGTGTACTCTCTAGGCCCTCCTACCCAATTCAACAGATACTATTTTTCCTTTTCCTCCAAATCACTGGTCTCAAAATACAAGTAGCCATACTTGCAACATGTTATTTCCTGGATAGTGGATTAGCAATAACATTTTATTTTGTGCCAATTCGTTATCTCTGAAGTGTTCTTACTGCAGCAAAATTTGAGTTTTGATTTGGTTTTAATGCATTTGCATTAGCCAAAACTCTTAGCACAGACACAGACAAGAAACTGAATCCAGGGAATTTCCCTGGACAAAAAAACCTGCTAGGGCTTCCCATATAATTTGAAGGTGGTTATATAACCATCACTTTTAAAACAAGCATACAGTTAAAATGTGTGTGGGTATTTTTTTAACCTTTTCGTAACACCGGTGTATTGTAAACTGCATGAAATAAACCTGTTTTTTCCCTTTTAAGGTCTGGTGTCTTAAATCTGTTTTTTCTGAATACATTAACTGATATTAACATTGTAATATCACTGATAATGTCATGTTCATTCAGACACATCAGCCAGGAAATTATTTTCCTTTTCAGCTGTTATGACTGTCGCTGATCATTACAGGAAGAAAGAGTTCTCTCTGGTATGGATATACATTCACCAAGTTTTAACTAATCACTTTGCATACGTTTTCTTTCATGCAACTCACTAATCACTATGCCTCAAATCACAGATTTTAGAATCCATTACTTTGCATTTTGATATAAATGCTGCTTTTGTCTGAAAAATTAAGCTTACTGAAATTGATGCTTATTAATAAGGCCTACATATGGTATAATAAATTGAAATAAGCCTCTTAGTACATGTTTGCTGCAAAAGTTTCAGAGATCTAAATGGCTGAAGGAAGTAAATGATGAAGTACCAAGTACAGGTTGCTGAAATTATTCAGGAAGTTTGACAGCTGAGTTCTCTACAAGTATTGAAAAGTTCATAACTCAGTATTGAGAAGACCACTGGATGGCTGTTCTTTTCCAAACTGCCAGTAAGAATTTGAGAAGCTAAGACCCATGATTTTTTAAATTTTAAAGGCTGTACAGTTATGTATGAGGTGAGTTTCATCTTCGCAGTTTAATCAGTTCTAAATGCAAAGCACGTTTAATAGTTCCTTAAATGTCCAGCTGGGAAAGGTGCACAGTAGGTACGTGTTAGTCCTGGTCTGCTGCAGGCCTTTGCTCCTGGTGAAAGGTTTCTCACCCAGAGGGACCTTCAACACATCTTAAGGCTGTATCAAATCGATGTGGTTATTTATTGAAACGGTCAATGCCAGGGTTCCCAGGAAGCCATTTTTAACATTTTGAATTGTAATAGCACACAGCACACAATTCCAGAAGCACCACCACAGCGCAAGGCCCGCCCAGGCAGAGCTTTCGGAACGAGAAATTCTTCTATTACATTAAAATTAGAAAAGTGGGTCAAAGACGAGAACAGAGTGTGTTCAATACCATGTGTGCCACTAAAAATATACGGGAACCGAACAAGGCTCCTCCGGCCCGGACACCGGGGCCGAGTCCGCCCCGCCCCCGACCTCCGATTGGCTGCCTCGCCTGTCCGTCACCTACGAACGCCCGTCAGGGGCGGTGCCCATCCTCCAATCAGAGGCCCGGCTGCCCCAGTGGGCGGGGCTCGGCCACACCCCGCCTGCCCGCCGAGGGACCAGGCGTTCTCGGGTTGCCGGCGACTCCCAGAGCGCCGGAGGTAAAAGTCCCGTCAGTTTTCGCCTGGGCCGCGTGGGAACCGGGGGCGTGAGGAAGGACCGGCCCTGCGAGAGCCCCGCTTGGATTGCGGCCGGTGCTTCGTGCTCAGGCATCGCCCGGGGCACCTCTGGGTCCTGTTTCACGAGGGTGCGTAAAGCGTGGCAAGTGGCGCGCGGCGCAGACGGGTCGGGCCGAGGGACATAATAGCGTTGTCACGTTCCGCTCCCGAGCGAGAGGGAGGGAAACTCCGGAGTGGAGACAAAAGGGGGGGGGAGGGGGGGAGCGGGANGAGCCCATCGCCTCGCGGCGTCTTCTGTTGTTCTCCGTGCGACTCTGGTCGCCTCTTGGCCTCTTCTGCCTTTCTTTTGCCGCAGGCAGAGACTTGCCATCCTAGTCCAGAGTTGCTTTGATTAAACCTCAGCCAGTAGCTTTTTGCGCCCTTACGAAAAATAAGGTTTATGCAGTGTGGGGCAAACTACTCCGATAATAATTTCTTCCTATGTCAGTATTTAACCTGAGAAAAGAAAAAAAAAAAGTCAGACTGGTAACCGTAACGTTTTGGGTTTTTTTTTCTTGTTCTCTTTAACTAATAAGACTTACTGGAAGCTCTTGAAACTTAAGAGAGCGTGTTGGTGTATTTAGAGGCTTGTCCATGACCCGGGGGCGGTTTTTTGCAAGAGTTACATATTTTGTGTGGCAGTAGATTGTTCCACCCACCCCCCATAACAGGGTGTAGATGGGGAAGATGTTCTCTAGTGGAACACAGAAGTTCGCAGCTATGGTGAGTGTGTTGGTTTGATCTTTTTTCTAAAATGGGCAGTAACAAGCTACTGAGTAAATTTGGAAGTTTCTGCTAACTTCTTGAATTGATTACAGTAAAAGGGGCATTGCTACTTCTTAATGCCAGGAGTGTTTGGGGGATTAAGCACAAACAAAATGTGAAAGCTGCTCTCTTAGACTTGTGTGGCATGTGCAAGATAGGTTCGGTAGACTTCCTCTAGTGCAAAATACCTTCCAGTGGTGTAGCACATAAGTAGATTGGGATAGAGAGAGTATATATTGGCAGTTCACTAACATTGCTTTTGAGGGGATGCTTACCTAATAGGGTCTCAATTTTTAAATTGGGCTTTCAGTCTTACCTGTCTGTATTTTCTGTTGTGATGAGGTTTTGAATGGTTGTCTGTCCTTGTCCGTGTAACTGAAGTCTGTGGAAACCATACACGTGAAGCCTGTTGTCTCTCATACACTGAACGTTGGCTGTATCCTGCCAGTGCTGAACTGAGTCAAATGCCTCAAAGTTCAAAAAGATATTTGTAGAACCTAAGAAAATCTTTTAATGTACAGGGGATGGTATAGTGCATAACAGGCAGGATGCATGGTCTGAAAAATCGGGGTTTGTGTTGAAGCTTTACTTGATTAGCCCTGTGAGAAACTGGTGTTTCCCTTGAGGTACATGTAATTAATTGGCTGTTAGCCACAGGAAATGGAATTCATGTATTTGAAAGCATCTGTGTCTTTTGGCAGAAAGGTAGCTGATGTACTAAACTGAGAACTTTTGGATGGTTTGTAAGCACAAATAGTTTTCTCAAACTATGATGGGAAGGTTAGGGTGGACCACCAGGTACCAACAGCACGACGGAAATCTCGCCATATATTCAGTAGTTCACTTACATGTGTTGCAAGGGTATGGGCTCACAACATACGTAAAATGATTCCCTGTATAATTTGGTTAAGGGAGGGGGTTCGGTTTTTTTGTTCCACTGGTATCTTATTCAGTGGCTCTGCATCTCTTGCATGTGAACAGACTGAAACCCAAAATCTTGCGTACAGTTTGCATTGACCCCTGCAAATCTTCTGAGATAACTCAGATAAAGGTGCATGTGTTGGGAATACTAGAGGAGAATTGGACTGCATGTAGGATTTTTTGTGGTGTGTATTCAGTGAGTGTTAATGGTACCTTTTAATAAGCTCTGACATGAATTTAGTTCCTATTTGAAGGTGAAATTAGGGATTATGACCATGCATGCAAAACTGACTTTAAAAAAAAAAAAGCTTCAAGAAGGGATTTGAAATGCACACTGGCCTAGAAACTGCATAAAGTGCTTAATCTGGTGCTTTTAAAGAGCTACAATTCATATGCTTATAGGAGTTGTACACTGCAGTACTCTTTTAAGTAAGCTACATATCGAGAGAATTAAGTTTGCATAATGCAAAATGTTCGTTTTAATAGAGCGGTAACGCTACTTTTTATTAATTCTGTGAGGTGGTTGAGTGAGTCTCTGACAGCTACATGTGGAGTTGAGAACAAATTGGCCTGATTTCTCTCCCTGCCAATTATCACCTTTTAAGATGGATGGGAGGAGGACTAAAAACCTTCATTGGAGTGTGTTTTGAGAATGCAGCTAATGAAACCCTGAGTTTAGATACAGTTTGACAATGAAAAATACACTCTGATTTTGAGTACTGTTCTGGCTGAATGGCAAACCCCCCTGGATTGAAAGCACCACTCCTGAGCAGCCATCCTATCTGAAGCTGTTCTGTGTCATGCAGCAGTGACCCGTGCTCTGCAGGTTTCCTCTGTAGCCTTGGTCACCATGCTTGGTTGTGACTGAGACAGTGAAGGTGCAGAAATATCATTCATTGGATTCTGGAACTGAAAACCTGTTTTGTGGAATGAGCCACTGGCTCTTCCTTAGCTCTGTTCTATATTGCTGTCTGTTCCTGCTGTTGTCCAGAAGTTATATAGTGGCATCACTGCAAAACTCATGGGACTTCTGCTCTGTGCCCATGTTGCTTTTGTGTGGAATACTGGCTTTCAATGGGAGTTGAACCCAGAAGTAACATTTCTTATTCCCATTTGCCAGAAATGTGAGAAGTGCAGGTGCTTGCCTGCAGAAGAAAAATATTCCCTATGCGGTGTAGGAAGGAGATAGAGACGTGTTTATAAGTTGCACAGGTAGGAAGTCTGAGCGCTCTTCCTCTTACTAACTGTGCTTGTGTTGTCAAGCTACTGTCAAAGCTGCTTCTAAGATGTTCAAATATAAAGCAGTGAGGTAAGGAAAGAATTTTGTAGGTCAAGTCCAGTAAGAACTTGATGACGTGGGGAAACTCCATGTTATTCCTGATGTTAAATTCTGCAGGGTGTGCAAAACCATGTCTTTGTTATTATAGAAGTGAAAATTAGAGGCCAAAATAATTCCTATGTGAGCAAGGTTTATAAACAGATAATATGATGTGTTGTTTACACTGTAAGTAAAAGTTGACACTAAAAGCAATTGCCTTTTGTTTTAGAGGGACTCTGAATATGTCTGGCATAGCTCTTAGCAGACTTGCACAGGAGAGAAAAGCCTGGAGGAAAGATCATCCATTTGTAAGTATGAGAACTGCCAAATTTCTGACTCTGCAGCTTTTTTGGTGTTTTGGTGATGATTTTTTCTTTAACCCAATGAGATTATTTTTTAAATTATTTTTTTTAATAAAAGCCACTTCAAAACTATATAGTACAAAAAAAAGTAACTCTTTGTAAAGAATATGTCATGAAGTACTTTAAGTACATCTTGTGAAATCCTCACCCTTTGGTTTTTTGCCTTAATTCAGGGATTTGTAGCAGTACCTACAAAAAATCCAGATGGCACAATGAATCTAATGAACTGGGAGTGTGCTATTCCAGGAAAGAAAGGGGTAAGACTTACTGTTCTCCTACCTTTGCATTTATGGTGAAAAGTAATATAAGTCTGCTCTTGCATTACAGCAACAGTTTGAGAGTATAGTTTACATGCAGTTTAATAAAAATGCCTGGATCTTGCTGCTACTTTAGAATCCAAGTGCAGTGGGCTGAGAATACTGGACAAAATACACCGTGAGCCTCTCCAACCTGACCACCTTAAGAATAAAAGTTTTCAGAGCAGTGCATATGAATCTTGCATTGACCAAACTGGAGATTGTCCTCCGCTTCATGTTAGTGTTTATTGTGACTTGTGTTGTTACTAAATGTTGTTTTAAGCCCTAAAGCTTGAAAATAATTAGTACCGAAATAGTGGTGCCCCTGCTGGTTACTAGTGAGATACTTCAGTCCTAGAGAAGCCCTGTAGCACTGTTTTTATTGTTTTTGGATTTCATGGAAAATAATGTGTTATCAACATGGAATCTCATTGCCTTACATTTTATGGAACTTTCTCTTTTCATGTTGGGGAAAGAAGAATAGAACTCTCTAATATTGTTTCTTTTTATTTGATTTCACTTCTCCTTCTGTGTCCTTTTCCTTAAAATAATAAGGAAAGGAAAAAGTCTGTAGAGATCAGAATTGTTAATTTTTTTCAACTTGATCTGGTTCTAGAGGATAGGACAAATGCAGGCTTTCAAGTGAAAGTAATCATTAATTCATGGAACTTCTTTGATTTTGTACACTGTCATTCTAACATCTCATTGTGATCTCATTTTTTCTATGTAGATATTATTCCTGAATTCATTGAATGCAGCTTTTTCTTCTGAGTTACTATTATTAATTAGTTGGTGTGTTTAATTTGTTTGGGTGTTCAGTGTTTTGCATTGGATGTGGGAGTTCTTGGCCTTGCCTGTCCTACTGCCTTCTGCAAACTTCTTTAAATTCCCTTATGATCATGTTTCTTAGATTCTGAGAAGACTCTTTAGGCAAAACCTGCAGGTTCTGTACTGCTGCCTTAGTTTAATGCTGAATGTGGCATTGCTGTTACAGCTTATTTTTGGTAGTTCTCTGCACTGCACAAGTTAGTTCTTAAAGAAACACCTACAAATAATTTCAGTGTAAGGAAAACCATCCTCTTATGTTTTGACAAAACAAGATTATCTCTCATAACAGTTATGTGCCTTATCAAGATGACACCTTTAAATATTTATGTAAAGTTTTCATGCCATATTAAATCTTTCTGGTACTGCTTTGAAGTTTTGTAAACTAGAAAATGGAGCAAACAAGACCTTAGACAGCTTTTTGTGTACTAAAAAATGTGTCACACCAGGGAAAGATCAGTTATGCTGATGTGACTTCTGCTATTTTTTAAAAAAAAAAGAGTGTTTTTATTTAAGTAAAGATGCTGTCTCTTTGACAAGTGGCAGCATGAGTTGCTCATCTCTACCAGACCAAGGAGTTGCTCTCCATTGCCTTTATGCTGTGCTGCTTCCCCTGAGACGAATAGCTGAAACCACCAAAATGCTTCCTTGCAGCTAGATGAAGTGGTGTTAGTCCTGGGTTGGATGTTTCCATTCACTTTTTTTGACAGTGAATCACTTCTTAACTACCTAGAATCTGACTCAAAGAACATCTGCAACTAGCCCTGCAGTGCAATGTGGTCCTGGTGATGCTGCTGTCACTGTTACTTAATGAGGCCTTTGAGTGTCCACTCTCCTTCACCCATAAGGTGTGTTACTTCATCAGAAAGGTGGTAAAAACTGTTCTGGTCCTTCAAGTATGAAGAAATTATTAAAAGCTATTTCTCTTTCCCTGTGACTGAAAGCAAATCAAATAGGTAAAGTTTATTCTATCAGAAAGCTCCTATTTTCTAAAAAGGCACTCCTCTGACAAGGTCTGGAAAAGAGATTTTTCCTGTTGTTGACTTACTGTTTATAGCAGTTTAGAACAAGTTCTTTAAATACAGTATAGCAAATGTCATCAAACTCATTCACTTCTGAAAAGTGTGGTTATTTTAATATTTCCTAGCATGGGGTTTTTTCCTATTCTAGCTTGAGACTTTGCATAATGAATACCAGTAACAAGAGAGTGCCTTTCTTTTCCCTGTGGTTTTTCTGGTTTTTTTTTTTTTTTTCCAGCTAAAAATAATATAATTCTGATAGGAAAGAATTAGGGATTTCCTCCTGAGGTGGTCTTCAAACATATCTGTCTGCCCACGAGGATATGATTTGATCATTTTTGCTGATAAGATGCGAGACCATCCTTACTTCAGCAAGGGCAAGTTAGAGAAGTGGTCTGAATTCTACATCTGTAATAATCTGTAGTAATTCTGTATTTCTACACTTCTTACCAGAATTCAGTTTGTAAGAAGATGGGTTTCTTCCCTTGTTTTGTATATTTGAGGCAGCCTTTTTTGTCCATTGTTAGACTTTTTTTTTGTTTATATGACCTTTTTGAGTAGTACCATCTTACTTGGTTTGCTCTGTGTCATTGGAACTACTCCTATCAGTGCTCTTCCCAGTTTTGGATAGGAACAAAGCATTTCTTTTTTACAAAAAGATGGAATCTGTGGCTGCATGCTACCAAGTGCAGACAGGGATAGTTTAAATTAGTGAACCTCATTTAACCGTAGCAGTACTACAGTGTTGTCCTCATTTTTAATTCATTTGTGGTTTTATTACCCACCTTCTCATAAGGCACAATAGAAGCCATTTATATCTACGTGCTTAAGGCATGCATCCATATCCCATCTTCTCAGTCTGAAGTAGGGCTATAAAAGCGCCTCATTGCATGTGTATCATGTAAAACTTCAGAAATATTCTGTTCTTATGTACTATGAAAATTTTACTTCTTTGTGGAATTACCGGCGATGACCCTGACTGTTGATGACTCAACAGCACTTAGTAGCTGTAATGAAGAAAGAAACCCCTGCTTTTCCACCTCAGCTTCTTACATAGGTAGGATGTATCCCCTTGGTCTAGAGAGGGCGCTGCAGTGCAGGACAGCTGTGTTGAATTAAGTAGCAGAAAAATGTCTTGTGCTTTGCCTGGTAATCGTCTTGGTAATCGTTCTTCCCACACTGTTGACTTTTCCTTCCTGTAACCTAAACTCTACTTTGACTTTTCATAGACGCCATGGGAAGGAGGCTTATTTAAACTACGGATGCTTTTCAAGGATGACTATCCTTCTTCACCCCCAAAATGTAAGTAAAATTACTGGAAACCACAGGTTTATTAGAGCAGTGTTGAAGTAGCAGACAAGGTTCTACAAATGGTTGTTACTTTCTTACCATTTGGATTTTTCTTTTTTTCCCCACTCGCCGCTTTGCATTTAGAAAATTGTGATGAAATCAGTTAAACAAAATTGGGAGGGGAGGGCGATTGCTGCGTGGGTTCCCTCAGAGTTTGGCAAGAGCATTGGTTGAAGTGTTCATTACATGACCAGCACTCCTTGGAAGGTGGTAGGTACAGATGCTTAGGCCAGATCCCTTTCTGTGGTCTTACTACTTTGTTTTCTCAGCTAAGAACTCAGAAGACAAGAAATCAATGAAAAAAGAAGGTTCCCTAACTTGAACTTTTAATCAGCTTGCTCTAAAGCATGAACGTCTTCTACTGTGTATAACAGAGAACTTGAGATACCAAATTTCCATGTTAAGTTTCATAACTGAATTTTCCTTACACCATCTATGTACTGTAGAAACCTGAAAACATCTATTGCTTTGCTGGTTCTTGAATTGGCTGCCATCTCAAATCAATGACAGTGATTACAAAGGACTCCTTTCACCATGGTTGATCTCTCATCACATTTGCATATTTCAGCTCTTATCAGTTGTCTTGGCTACTCCTTTCATCTAGACAATATTTAACGTTATTATCTTGAGAAATACCAGATACTATATCCTGACACTGTTAAATGGATTGTCATGCCTTAAAATAAGATGGTAAGACTCCTTACCCATGCAGTTTCCGAGGTACCACTAAACTTCACTGAGCACCAAGATTGTTCAGTCTTGTGAATACTTGTCATGTCAGATGGATTAGAAAACTGCACTACCATGGAGATATTTCATGTGTTGCTAAAGAAGTGTTCATTGCTTTACTCAAGATCATAGCTGTTGCACTGAAGTCTTGTAGGTTAAAAGAAATGTCAAGAGTATAGGTTAAGTGGCAGAAGGAAGGCTGTGCAAGCCTTCGGTCAGTCTTGCAACTTGGTTTCTCTTGTTCAGTGCGTCTTGATACACAGGATAGTGAAACTGAAAAAAAATTCTAGGAACTTAAGTCTTTCTTGTATGAAACTGAGTATTTTAAAGTGAGGAGAGAAATCATGAGTGAAGGGTGGTATTTTTCGTTCTCATAGTAGTGTGTGAGACTGAAAATCAGAATTGGTTTTAAAAGGTCATTATCACAGTCTGATTACCTGGATTGATACCACACTTGTGATGGAGTTCCTGCTTTAGGTGCAGGCTGAGCCAAGAAGAAAATTGGTATTAATAGCTCCAGAAATCTTCAGGATTTTATTTGGAGGAATGGGGGTGTCCTTTTGTTGGGTTGGGGTTCTGTGGGTTTTGTTTTCCTCCACTGATCTAACCCAACTGTCTAATCTTCGTCTTAGCACTGCATGCATGTAATTTGCTCTTCTTCATCAGGTAAATTTGAACCACCGTTATTCCACCCAAACGTGTATCCTTCAGGCACTGTGTGTCTCTCCATCTTAGAGGAGGATAAGGACTGGCGGCCAGCAATCACAATTAAACAGGTCAACAGCTGTACTTAGACATATTCTTTGCCCTTTTATTTGCTTTGCCTGCTTATCTGATGCACATGTGACATGTTCACTGTGCGTTTCTACAGTTGGTTTCTAAGTGTTATTCACTGAATGTCATTTAGTAATATCTCTGCCTATTCCGTTTTCCACAGATATTGTTAGGAATACAAGAACTTCTAAATGAACCAAATATTCAAGACCCAGCTCAAGCAGAGGCTTACACAATTTACTGGTAAGTACTTTTGTGTATCAGCTTGAAAGTTGTCATATTGCCTACAGCTCTGTTACTTAGGAGTATAACATGCCAATGTTTTTAGGAATGATCAGGGGAATTTTCTTACCTTTGTGACTGTATCCTGTGGAGATGCCTAGATTGTGCTGAACTTGAACAAAATGGTAACCTTATGGTTAATTGGCTAGTGGAGCTTTTAATAGCAACATGACAGCAGTAAAGTGTGAAGACTCCTTCAGTTAGATCATGATTCTCATCCTGGTTTTAGCCCAGCACAGAATCCTTTCGCCTAAAGGCTGAGTAGTATTAATGATGCATAGTGGTGTCATGACACCAGGGTAGAGGAGGCTGAAGTAGATGACAAGTCACATTCATCAGTCCAGGAGTAACTTCTGTCCAGAAGTGGGTACCTGAAAGCATTTGTGCCTGAAGGATAGAGGAGAACTGTGAGTGCTATAGGAAACGGGCATTTTGTGAGTACTACATCTGCCAAAGTAAGATGTTAAAAAGTACAGAACATCTGTAGCTTTAGCAGGATTAAGATTGCATTTGTTAGGAAGGGTGAGAATTTGTGAGCTACAACGTATTTTGTTTTGTTTTTGTTTGGGGGGGGCGCATGTTTCTCTTTTGGGGTTTTTTTTGTTGTTGTTAAGGCTTAATAATTTTCCCATCTCTAAAAGTGGGTAGCTGTTCTTTGATCTTTTAAAGGAGCAAAACTCTTTAACCAAATGCTTTTGACACTGGCAGCTACTGAAATATGACTAAGATGGAAATGTGGAATTACCCTTCTGGACAGAAGAGGCCTCTAGGAGAGTTTGAAAAATTGCATTGTGTGAGACTGCACTTGCAAGCTATGTCAAAAATGTCTTTTTATAGGATCCTAGTGAAAAGGAAGCATAGGGCTTCAATCAGTACCATTTTCTAAAGTACTTACTGAAGACTTGATGGAGCCTAGTGCATGTGGAGGACAGTTAAGTGGACACAGATGCAGGCAGCATGTTTGGGTGCCAGGCCTCATCAAAAAAAAAGACAAAGACATTCTAAGGGACTGTTGGGCAGGAATAATATACTATTACACATGTATATATAGGTATTGTTTTAATCACCTCCCACACACATGTATGTACAAAACCAGTCTTGGCTAGTCTTGTTTCTTAAGCACTTCTAGGGGGATAAAATCTATTGAGATTAAACTATTATTTTTTTTTTCCTTGAAGTACATACAGTCTCCCATTTATGCTCCTTTATGTCTCTTGGACATGCATAGTATTTCAGATAGGTTCCTATAATTCTGCAGTCTGAGAGTTTCTCTTACTACTTGATGAGTAACTGGTAGAAGTTACACAGAGCAGGATTGTGCGTTCATCTGTAATGAGGCATAGTTTATAAATACCTGGGGAAGATGCAGCATTGTTCAGATGAATGTATTTAAATCAAGTTGTTAAACTTCCAAGAATAAACTGTGTATTCAGAATAATCCTGAGAATGAGAACAAGTATTGTTGCTTTGGTACTGTCATTCTGCAACTGTCACACTCCTGATGTGCTAACCTGCTTCCTTCTCTTCTGCAGGCATGCAGGGTCTGCTAGGGAAAGCTCTTCTGGGTTCTTCTGGGTAGTGTGAGACTTAACAGCTACCCTGTGTTCTCGTGCAACAGTGCAATTTAACTTATAAGGAAAAAAAAGTAGAATAAATTTTGTAAATATGTGTAGAGTATCTTCAGTCTGTTTGCTGGTAATTGCCTGTTGGATGTGACCAAAATTGGTTTCATTTCTTTTTCCCCCCTAATTTGTCAAGTTCTGAGGATCTAAATTGCTGCCTTTCCACCACAGCAAGCCTTTATAGCTGAAAGTTAAGTTAAATTTCCTGCAAAGCTGTCTGCAAAATCTAATCACACAAGAGTAATGGTAACAAATTTGTGTGTTCGGCTGTCGAGTAACACTTCTGACAGCCAATACAAAATCACAAGATGGACAACTGAATGTAAATGGAGGCTCTACTAAGCTACTACCATCCCTTGTTGGCCCAAGAATAGAAAACAAAGACCTTTCCCTTTTAGGAATTGAATCTGAGGCTTAATGACTGGACATAGTTCTCTTAAGTAGTACTTGTTGTTTAATCAATCCTCTAGCAAGTGTGCTACTCTTCGTGAACTAGGTTTTTTTCCCAACTGAAGACTGGGATCCTAACCTAAAGCTGAGTCAAGGCTAGCAAAGATGAAGGCTGAAATTACCACACCATTATCATTTCAGATTTCTTAAGAAGGGCTTCCATTCTCTTTCCAAAGCAGTAAAGATGATACTTAAAAATCATCACTGTTAGTGAACTGATCAATCACTTTTTGCTGTTAGGATACTGGAATTTGTTGTTAATAGCCTCAGGTCTTAACATGAGTGGGGAATGGAAAACTTGAACTGAGATGAAGGAAAAAGGGCAGGCAAAACCTGTTTGCAGAGACAGGTACTGTATGAAGGCATATACTGCAGTCGTTTGACAAGGGATGATATTTTGGAGGTGACAAGTGTAACAGTACCTTCTATCCAAAGGAAATTATTAAAGTAATGGTCCAGAAAAGCCTTTATTGTAGTGTTCAGTGAATTCTTATCTAATGGTTTTGCCTTCAGCAAAGCCTTATTCTTCTATTTCTCTTCAATAGGAAACAAACTCTGTAATGTGGCCTCTGATTTCTCCAGCTGTAATTACCTTTTCTCTTTTCAGCCAAAACAGAGTGGAATATGAAAAGAGGGTTCGAGCACAAGCCAAGAAGTTTGCACCATCATAAGCATTTGTCATGCAGCATCTTAAAAAGGAAGGGATTGGTTTGGCAAGAACTTGTTTACAAAACTTTTGCAAAATCTAATCTTGCTATGTACAATTAATATTCACCTAGGGGAGGGGGTTGTATGTGTGCCATTTTCCATATTCGCCACTTGTATACAGTTCTAAATTTGCTGAATTGCCCCCAGTTTTTTCATACAGGGTCTCTTCCTTCAGTCTTTTGTATTTTTGATTGTTATGTAAAACTTGCTTTTATTTTAATATTGATGTCAGTATTTCAACTGCTGTAAAATTATAAACTTTTATACTTCTATAAATTCACTAGTATCTCTAGTTACTTTGCTATCTGATGCAGGCATGCTTTAAAATGTTAGAACTATATTTAGTCTCTAGCTGGCTGTATTAAAAAAAATCATGCCCTGCACCCCCTTCCCTCCCTGAATTTGTTTTTTCTATCTTTCAGAAACTAGATTGTTATTGCTTAAGAGCCTTCGAGATCCAAAGTTAGCCAGCATCCTTACTCTGCATCACTTCCTTTTGTGTTTATATGGCATTTTGTCTGTGTTGCTGTTTAGAGTAAATAAACTGTTTATATAAAGGGCTTTGTTTCATTTATCTTCATTAAAATGATTAAAAGACTGCCACTTAAATGGCTCTGAACACAATTAAGTCCTATTTTTAAGGCCTGCAATGCTGCATTTCCCATTTGTTTAGATGTTGCCTTCATTTGTTTTCCCTGCCCTGACCCCCAACATGAATGTGACCCTTGCTTAGGTCCTGTGTCGTAACTGCAACAAGTCACCTCTGATCAGTTCCTTAGGCAGCACGCAGAATTCTGACTCGCTGGAGACCAGTCCTTAGTGTGCATAATGGGGTCAGCTGACTGGTATGACCACGTTAGCATAAACTGACATAAGCATTAGACTGATGAACAATAATAAAAAATGTCCAAGGAGTTTAAAGGGACCTACAGCAACTGGGGATTTTAAATGGTACTCATTTATCAGAAGTAATTCTGTGCCTTCTTCCATATGTCAATGTATATAGCTTTCGGGAAAAGGACATGCTCTATGCAATTACAGTTCCTTCTGTAAAAGAAATCAAATTATGTAAGCTATTTTCATGTATGTCAAGCTGTTATGCCCTCTATTAAACTTCAACTGCTTTTTTTAATTGTATTTTTTTAGTCAAAATCATTTTGCAAAACGAATTGTTAAAAGCTTTGTTCAGTCCGAGCTGTAGCTTCTTCATGGCTTTTATTAGAAAATGGCTACTGCTTGAGACTTAAGTTAATGTAACTGTGATACAGCTCTGTTCTCAGATCTGTCTTGCTTGTCTGCATGATTACTATAGCTTTAGAAAAAAAAGCATTCCCTCCAAATTAGAATAGCTAACATCCTCATTCCATCTTTAAAAATTGTGTAGGATTGCTTCATTGTCGCTATCCACAAATCCTTGCTAAAATGGCTCATTTAGGGAAAACTTCATGTGGGTGGGAAGCAAGTAGCTCAGAAACTGAATCAAAGGAAAAGTTTCCCTGTTGTGTGAATTGAATATCTGTACCGTTCAAACTGCAGCTGTTTTTCGCAGCCCTAGCTCCAGTAAGGCTGACATTTAATCTTTCTAGCAGTAGAGGGTTAAGAGCAGAAAGTCTTGCTGTGATTTGAAGAATTTCTATCTGTTAAGGTGAGTCTACAAGTTGCCCTTACTATCTTAAATTTTACTAAAGGGTTGCTGAAGTTTAAGTAAGTTTCAGTTGGGTGCCAGAAACTCAACAGTATTCCACTTAAATGTACAGAATAAACTGCTAACAGCTTGCTTTCACTAGACAAACTGGCAGCATATGGAAGAGTGGCCTAAGCTGAGTGCTGGTCCAAGTGTCTGACTCAAGCCAGACAATGTGTATTTCTGACTTGGTACAATGCCCTTGGAATGCTGAGAACACAAAGAGATGGCACTGCTGAACCTGTCTAAGGGGCCGGCCTCTCTGGTGATTGGGTGGCAGCCCGCGGGCCCGCCCCGTACGCGCAGGGGCCCACGGGAAACACCGCGGCCGCCCAGAAAATGCCACGCGCGTGCTTCCGGTAATGGCAGCGGCCATGGGACACCATGTGCTCTTTGCCAAAGGACCGGCGCCGCCTCTCTGCAGCTGCTGCTGTCGCTGCCGTCGCCCGTCACCTCAGCTGCTCTGCTGCTGCAGCCGTGCCGGGCTCCCGTGCCGCTCCCGCCGGACGCTGCCGCTGCTCGCCACCGTCCCGTGGCCGCCGCTGCTGCCGCCATCGTCGCCGTCGGCACGCNAAGGCGAAGCCGCCGTATCATGGCTCGATCGTTTTTACTTTCATTTTTAACCCTACGACAGATGTGCTAAAACACTGTGTTCATCAGGACTGTATCAGAGCAAAGAGGAGCAAGTAAAGTTACTGAAAAGACATACTGAGAAGTTATAGCAATTCCAGGAAGCATTTTTTCTTTTTATAAACTTAGGTAGTCCGTTTACCCTAAACTGGAAGTAGTTGAAATACATACAGCAAGCTCAAGCACCCAAAAAGTAGGCAGGTATTCTGAACAGGGCAATAACTTAATTCATTTTTTCTTGTTGGAATATAGTACAGAAATTAAAAAGATGAGAATACTGTTTGGTTTTTTTAAACTTGTAACCTTCAGGCACCTTACAAATCATTAACATTTCATAGTTACCTAAAAATTAAATAACCTGGAGCCTTTATGTGCATAAAAAGACCTATAAACCCACAGAGAGACTGAGGTTTGCTAACATCAAGTTACAGGTAAACAACATACACTTAATTATATAAAGACTTTTTTTTATACAAGATGTTACAATTTGGGATTATTTGGGGATTTTTTTTAATTGTTCTTGTGGCACGTAGAGTTTTCATTTTGTTTCTTAGTGGGGGGGAGGGGAGTTGGTATTTTAATTTTTTTAATTTTCAAATAGTTTATTTATTGGTTTATTATTTGCAGCTTTACAGTACCATGGTCTTCTGGACTGCTCTCATCACTGCTTTCAGTGGCATCATTTGGAGTGCTCACGCTGCCATCCTCAGAGTCTTCCTTGCTTTGTGCTAGACTGGAAACATTTTTCAGGATTATAAAAGCAAAATAACGTACAGTAAGAAAAACTTAGTATTTAATTAAATTTCATTACCCTGAGGAATTAACTGGCCTGTTGGGATTAGAAAATTCTTTTCCTGAGTCAACATCAAATGGATCTGGAAAAAGGAAAAAAAATTGCACATGATGAAAAAGGCATATTTTAATGGTCTGCCTTCATTTTCATAGGTTACTGGCAAGCCGGGGAAGGTCTAGAAAGTCTGGTTCAGTCTTTCTGGTAAGTTTACCATAGTTGTTTGATCAGAAACCAGGGGAGGTGAGAAAATAACCCAAGTTCAGTCTGCCCATTCTGTTCTTTACGCTCTTTTTCCCTCACCCCCTGCAAGGGGCTCAGAAGCTCTTTAGAGGTAGTCAGACTGTAGATATAGGTTTCTAATGCTTTTGCTAAGAAAATATAGATGTTCTCAGAATGGTTTAGTTCTAACCAGACAATCTTGTTATCTGGTGTCTACCGAGACGTGAAGTACAGCTGCCCAGGTTTAGCTCTTGCTGAATAAGGGTAGGGCTGGGTTTACTTTGGCTTAGATAGCTGGGGAGAACTGTTACCACAGAAAAGTAAGTCAAGGTATGATAGCTTTGGTACTGCAGTCCATCCAGAAAGTACACAGGATTGTAGGTGGAAGTGTGCTTTACTTGGCAGTCATGTTGCCCCTTAAGAACTGTAATGTAACTATAGTTAGGCTTCCACCAAGGAACAGGATGGTTTCATTCCATCGCATTCCAGTGTGTTTTGGCAAAGTGATCAGAGTTCAGAGCGATTAAAGGCTGTTGGCCATCTTCCTACAGTGTGAGCCCCTGGCCTGTTTTACGGAGCTTAACCACTGTGTTATATCTGTAGATAAAACAAGGATGCATCGTACTTTCTTTTTTCTCCTTAGTTTTCCAATATCCCTAGTTGTATCAGGGTAGCTGCTTCACAGTTCAGCCGTGAACGCACTACTCTCTGCATTAAGTTGCTTTAGGCATTTTCATCTATTTTAGCTGAAAAAAAAAGGGCAAACTTTCTCATAAGAATACACAGTATAAATGTAGAAGAACACATCTCAGGAAAGCACTTCCACCTTGCCAATATTTCTGTAAGATCAAAGGAAAAGACTGTAAGGAAACTAGTTAGGAAAAGTGGTGGTGGTGGGGTGGTGTCTCTGTTTTTTCCTTACCTACTTCTTCATCTTTTGTTCCTTGGACATTGGCTAAAAAGTCTTTCTCAACGCTTAGCACGTCATCCTGGCAACAACAGGCTGCATATTTTTCCAAGAGATTCTTGTTCAAGTCCATAAATGCCTTACCCCATTTAAATTTCCTTAGAAGAATGGTGGCTAGGTCTGGGAATCCTAAAACAAAAAATAAAGGATCAGTTTGCTACTTCAGTGTGAGATTTCACTCAGCTTACAGGTTTCTAAGTTCAGTACATTGCTATGTATCACTACAATAGTGAGATGTTTGCCAGCATTTTTTTCAGTGTCTGGGAATTAAGACTTTAAAAAATATTGAAATGTCTAATTGAATCCAAGAATAGTTCATAGCCTGTTAGTGAGTGTTACATAAAAATATTTTGTATGGGTAATGAATGATGCAAGCTTTAGGTTCCAGAGTCCTTCAGTGTGACAGCAGTTGTACACAGAGTATTTTCAGAAGACAAGATTTGACTGTAGTGTGGTAGAACATTATTCTTCAATTGTCAAAGTTCTGTGATGAGTTTGCAAAACATCACAAGGGGCAATTTCTATTGTTCTTATCCAGAACCAACCCTGTTAGCAGACAGCTGCTTCCTCTCAATAGGCAAAGGTGCCTAAAGATTCGTGTTCTGTCTTCTCTTTTTTTTTTGAAGTTTCTCTAACGTTATGCACTATCCAGACAAAACCAGGATTATCAGGTTATGTGACCTGTTTAGTAGCCGATATTCCACAGATACCTCAATGCTACCAGATAGAACTACTTGGAAAAAAGGTAGATAATCTCATCCCAAAGTCAACAAAGTGATGATTGGTGTGACAGCATTAGTTTATTTTATCACAGATCGCCTCTTCTGATTTATTAAGGATGTAAGAATTGTTGCTAACATACTTCACATCAGACAAATTGAGCCTACCAACAATGCAAAACACTGCAGCAAAAGCTTCCACGCAGGACAGTTTGCATGGGCGACCATAGTTTATAGGATTTGCAGCCACCAAGTAAGGCAGACACCGAGGATGACTTCCCTTCATTCTCTTAAAGGGAGTTTCTTCTAATTTGGCCCATGAGCAATCTATGACTGCAATTCCATTCTGAACAACAATATGCCTGAAAAAAAGAAACATCACTGTATTTGAAAAATTGTCACCATTATATTGATGAGAATTCCAATTGCCACTTTATACTAGCAACAAGTTTGCATACAACCCCGCTGTTGTCAATCAAAAATCTTATGTTTATAGTGTCCTAAAATAGAGATGCAATGAGAAATAACATGGTTTTCCTCAAAACATGTATGTGGTAAAAAAGGTTTATCCGTATGTTTCAAACTGAAATGTGAAAGATTCTAGGTTTAAAAATGTGACAGACGAGTGTGGTTAATAGTAACGGTCACATTCTTAAAGTACACCACAGTTCACATTTAGGTTCTCCGCTAGCTTCTAAAGAAAAATCTTTTCTCTAAGTACATTCTTCAGGCATATTGGAAGAAAATTCTCATTTCCCTCAAAAAGTTCTCTAGTTAATACATTATGCTGCCTAGCCGAAGAACTTAAAATATGTCACCCTAAAATACTGTAGCTACAGGCTCGTGCTCTGAACAAATTAACCTACACGACGTGTACACTGGAATCTAGATGCTTTTCTTAGCTGATACCAGCTGTGTAAAAATGCTAACTTGATTTGATGAAATGGCTGTTTCTCATGTTCATTCATCAGTCTAATGTAATAGGAAGAACAAATTTATTCTTTATCAGAGTTTTGGCTATGCGTAAGCGGTTAAAATGTTCTCCCTAATTCAGCATTAGGGCGCTGTTTGAATTAAGTGTTTTTCCTCACAGCCTGCACCAGCAGGCACCGGGGCCTTACCTGTCAGCGGGAGAGACGCACTTCGTGGCCAGCGGACTGAGGACGACGCCCGGGAACCTCTGGCGGAGGCGCAGGATTCGGAGTAACCCTTTCCGGGCCAGTTTTCTCCCGGTGCATTTCTTGGGATCGCAATGTCCAAGCTCCCACATGGCGAGGGGGCAGGGGAACTTGGCCTCCGTGCCGCCCCCTTCCGCGGCCCCCTCGTCCTCCAGGCAAGCTGAAAACAGCACATCAGTGCCCAGCGGCCGCACGGCCCGGTGCGGCCGGACCCGCCGGCCTAGGCCCGCCTCCCGCGGCGCCTCACGCACCTCTCAGCGCGGCCTCCGCGTCCGCCGCGAAAGTGTCGAGGCTGCGAGCGCCGCGCCGGCCCCNGCGCGGGGGCCGCGGCGGGAGCGGGCGCGCCCAAGGTTCGGCCCGTCCGCCGCAGCCAACGGCTCTGTGCTCGCAGGTCTCTTCGCCTCGGCGGGGAAGATGAAGATCGTGGAGGAGCCGAACACGTTCGGGTACGTGGCCGCCCGCTCGTCGTGTCCCCTGATCCGCCCGCACTCGGCGGGCTCGGGTCCGCCTGCCACTCCAGCCCGTCCCTTTCCCCGGCGATGAGGCGCCGGGCCGGCGGGGTCACGCCGCCGCCCTCGGTAGTGGCCCGCGGGCAGGGGCCGTCGGTGTTGGGGCACACAGGTAGTGAAGGATGTATCCACGGCCAGATGCATAACTCGACCTTAAACGTTTAACTTTCCTTCTTTTGAAAGGTTGAATAACCCATTCTTGCCTCAAACAAATAGGCTGCAGCCAAAGATGTCCCCGTCTACAGTATCAGGTATATGCAAGCATTACCTTTTTTTTTTGTGTGCAGTTTTCATCATTTAGCAACAGTTGTTTGCAATGCAAATACTCTATTTTGACTTTATGCTGACAAAACCTAATTTTGCTTGTCGTTCTATAAGCATCATGGAAAATAAGCATGGCAAATACATTTTTTTGAGCTTCTGAAGGGTTAACATCTAGATTAACCTCACTGGTGTTCCATGTCTTAATGCTGTTTGGCCTGCTTTTGTCACAGTACTATCCATATGTTTTATTCTGTCTTTTTTTCAGCCAGTCACAGGTCCTTCTGGCCCATAGTCAAAACTATTTTCTTCCTGAAACCATTGCTGACATCCTTGAGATGTCGTATAAAAGTCACCCTCTCATCTGATAGCACTTAATACCCAAAAACGGTTATAAAAAAAAAGTCCTAAGAGCAGTCTTGGAACGAGGCACAGAGGCTCAGTTGCACACAGAGCCTGGGTGCTACAATATAAATACACCACTTAGGCACAGTAAACAGGAATGTAAAAAATATTAGCCCATATATGGAGGAGAGCGGATAAAATAAACACTGAAGGCAAAGATTAAGTAGAAGAGAATAACTCTTATCTCTCTACTAACCTTATGCACAGACTTAAACCTTGTTCAGATTCAATAAAAGCATTTTGGTATGGTGACAGAGAATGGGATTATGCTTAATGCTTCTTGTTGTGTTTTATAAATCCAAGGTTATAAATACTGCATGTATGGCATGTGAGAAGTTAAATAGTTAGGAATGGGATTAGTAACAGAATGCTGAATGGAAAGGTGCCAAAAGTAGCAGGAAAACAGGACTGCATACTGGAAATCCTTCTTTGTTGTGGGAACTTACCTGCAGCCAAAAATTGGGAATCTAGGGCATGGAACCCTGTCTTGCACAATTACTTATTTAGCATAGAAACCCTATTATTTTCTTTTACAGACAGTTGGGGTAAAATAGTTCCTGTAATTTTTCTTCTAGAGTATCTGCCAGGAAATGGAGTTTAATGACATTCACGTTAGTTTTTTTTTCATCTCTGTAGAATCCAGTAAGGGAGTTTATATGCTTTGTAATCTCTATTCTCCTTTGCTCATAAATATTTAGTAATTCCAAGCAAAAATTCCTTAAACAAAGGATACT
The DNA here is from genome assembly GCA_013400695.1 of Neodrepanis coruscans. Taxonomy (NCBI): domain Eukaryota; kingdom Metazoa; phylum Chordata; class Aves; order Passeriformes; family Philepittidae; genus Neodrepanis; species Neodrepanis coruscans. The sequence continues at coordinate 31,536 of VYZS01097877.1, forward strand.
GAAATACTCCTCTAGCACATAGTTCAGAATTTTTGGCCCTCTTTTTAATGACAAGTTACCTGTCTTAGATTCCTTTGACGGTAAGGCTGGAGTAGTCAATTCTACAAGAGTAAAATTGCAACTACTGACCTGTCTGACAGCAAAAGGTTTATCTTGTTGAATATTACCTGGATCAGATCATGAAGGCAAACTGTGAAAAGGAATATCCAGTTTCAGAATCTCAAGGAAACTTAAATATGCAGCACTGTATACAAACGGACTTTACTAGTATAAACCTGAAGAGTTTGTTTGACTCAGGAGAGAGACCACTGCCAAGCAAAATATTAGTGATCTCAGTGTTAGATTTTGGCAAGATCTGTGCTGATGGTTCCTTTTATCAAACTGGCCCACAAATATTTGTTTTTAAACAGGTTTCTTTTTTTTATTGTAGGCAGAGGCTTATCTATTTCACTGAGCATTGAAGATGAAGGGTGTTAAAAGTCAGGATGCAAAACAGTAGAGGGCTAATGGGAACCTGCATGTGGAATATAAAAACTTGCTCATGTACAGCAGAAAACTAAATTTTTTGCTTATTTCTTGCAGTTTTGTCAACACAGTGACTTGCTTAAATTTAACCAAAACATTATTCTTTATGTCATTTTATGGTGTTTTTAGGCCCTACACATCTCTTTAGGCTTGCTGGCAAGTGTTTCAGTTTTGTGGAATCCACGTGAGTAATCGATTTGGCTGTTTGTTTCTATATACTTACTAGAAACTAACTAGTTTTTTATTTCAGTCTGAAACATTTTTCTTTTTCTTTTAAGGTACAAATATGAGTTTTGTCCTTTCCATAATGTCACTCAGCATGAGCAGACTTTTCGATGGAATGCCTATAGTGGGATTTTAGGGTGAGGCATTTAGACCTTTAAGTTTCACCTATGTTGTTAGCAGGCCATTTTACAGATTGTAAAAAGGAGGCTGTTTTAAAATGTTCTTGTATTGGTGATCTTAGGTCATTATACTTCCCAAGGCATTATGCATAAAAATACCCTCTCTTGAAAACCTATGATTTTTTTTTCTTGATAAACACTAACCTGTTCTAGCTGGAGACTGATTAATAACCATTGCCAACTGCAAGTGCGGTGTGTTCATGTGAGAAATTTAATAATGTATAACTACAGCTTACAATTACAAAGATTACATGTCTGTTAACTATTTTCAGTTTGAGTTAAATACAAAAATTACAAATTGAAAAAAGTGCTTAATGCCTAGTGGTTTTGTTAACGATTTAATAAGAAGTTATAAAAGACGCAATGTAGACCCTTCCAAAAAAATATCCCAAAGTATTCAAAGACCCCAGATCATAATACCTCCACATCATAAGACCTAAAAGAAATTTAATTCTAAACCAGAGCACCACTTTCCTAAATATTTTGTATATAGATGTCTCTTTTTTTCCTATGTACAAAACGGTGAGCCAGTATATGAGGAAAATGGTACATCAGCATGCTGAGGGTTTAATTTGATTTAGGACTAGCAGAGGTAGAGTAGTTTTTTAGGTGCTTTCACCAGCGCTAAAAATCCTGCAAACAATCTGAGTTGCACAGGGTACTTAGCATCATGGAATTCACTGTGGGATTGATCTATAAACTGTATTTTACTGGATTTAAACACAGATTTTAAGTGTAAATATTTTGCAGACTGAAAGTTGCTGCAAAACTGCTCTCTCAAAAGAGATATTGACGTCCCCTATACAGCAGTCTGAAAAACAAGCTATGCTGCTTCTGAGGTGTTGGCTGTAAGAAGTGGAAATACTAAGACAACAAAAATGAAGTACATAATTTATATTGAACATGATATAAGGGTATTCCTGGTTTTCTTCCTGAGTGTTCACCTTCTACTTTCCAGTAACTTCAAATAAAATAGTGTCCTGTTTTTTCAGAATCTGGCATGAATGGGAAATTGACAACAATACATTTGTTGGAATGTGGATGAGGGAAGGAGACTCATGTGAAACTAAGAGCAGACAGACAAAGGTATAATAACTTAGGCAATGCTAATTCAGACAGCATGACTCTACACACACTTGAGACACTCTACAAACCGAAACATTCTTACTCTGAAGAAGTCCTCATTTAAGTTATGATAGAAAACATGAATTCCTATAGGACCTATATGAATGGATGGAAGCTAGATTTAGGATAAAATTATGAAGAAGTTCACTTACTTATTGATTTCTTAAAACTCTTTTTTTTCTTGATACAGTGGAATATTCTAATTACTACACTAGAAATTTACTGTGTTTTGTCATTTGTGTCAGGAAAAAATAAAGAAAAAGAGGTATTTGTTGAATTCAAGCTGCCAGCCTATTGTAACCCTAAGAACATCCAGGAAGGAGGGGAAAGAATTAGTCAACAGTAGCATGCCAAGAAGTTAAGTACAGTGTTAAAACAAGCATCAGGAGCATTTCAAGAACACTGAGGTGGTGGAGTGTGTGCAGAAAAGGGCAGCAGAGCGGAGGAAGGGTCTGGTGCACAAATCTGACAAGGAGAGGTGTCAACCAGCACCCCCAGGTCCTTTTCCACCAGGCAGCTTTCCACCTGTTCTTGCCCAAGTCTGGTGCAGTGTTGGGTAGTTGTGACCCAAGTGCAGGACCGTTTTTGAATCTCTTGTGATTGGCTGCCAGTGTGGCTGCCAGATCCTAGCGAAGGTGAAAATGTTCTGTACTGTAAGGGAGGTTCCTTGTTAACATTTTTATGTCCCGTAGGGGCTGCAGAAAGAATTAATGTTCTTGTATGACCTTTGATATTGTGATTGAAATCTTTCACTAGCATTTCATTTTGACAGAAAATATTGGTGCTACAAATGTAAAGATGAAAACAGTTTTATGCAGTCTACATGTGTCTTGTACTCTTTATTTAGCATATTAGTCAGAAATAAAATCTAGGTGAATTGTGCTTATGTCAGATGAGGTTCTAAAGAGTGTCCTATTCCCCCTCCTTTTCACTCGCATTCTTGCTGGAAATATGGTGCTTGAGAGAGTCCAAGGAACAATAGTAGGTGGAGGGATCATTCACATTGGAGGAAACAGTTTTGACATTTGACAGTGTGCTTGCTATGATTCTTTTTCTGTGGAAAAATAAAAAGGGACTGGAAGCTTTGACATGACAGTATGCACAGAAATGCATCTTCTAGCACTGGAACACAGCAAATTGTTCATCACTGCTGGTCCTGTTTCATACAGACGTTTTTTGTTCATCTTTGTTTTTACTGATGTTTAGGTTCATCTTGTTTGTGGAAAGAGCAATAAATTGGCTTATGTGTCTGAGCCCAGTACTTGTGTTTACTCTCTGACATTTGAGACTCCTCTTGTGTGCCATCCCCACTCTCTTTTAGGTAAGATTTAGAAAATCATTTGTGGAGCAGCTGGAGTATTACTTCAGAGTGTACATTTTTAGGTTCTTTGAGTTTGCACCTTGATATAAATGAGTATAAAATGTAACATTGTACAAAGCGTATTTTAGATCCCAGTCATTTTAACACAGGTATTTCTCAAATAAATTGTCATTGCTGATATAGGGAATGATTTTTTTTTTCCTTTTCTTGGACTGGTTGTGGGCATCAGCCCTGTAGTGTTTGCACATTTATTTACATTACAAAAAGGCAGTGCTCAGAATTACATTGAGCAAAGAAATATGAGGCCTTGCAGCTGGAATAGGAGAAAAATTTCCAGTCAGAACCATTTTGCAGAAACTTTAAATGTGTGAAGTGCAATTCAATTTAACCCCAACCCTTGAAAGCAGTAGAGACTATGCAATGTATGGAAACTTTGTGTTCTTAAAACAAGTATGCTTGCATGCTGCTGGAGGGAGAAGTAATTGATGCAGAACAGTACTGTTGGTTTTTACATGGTTTGACTTTGATTTTTCAGTTTATCCAACTCTGACTGAAGCACTGCAAAGGAAGTGGGATGAAGCAGAGCAGCTTCTGTATGATGAACTAATAACTGACCAGGTTTATTAATTTTTTCCACCTCTATTTGGTAAAAAAAAAAGAAACAACTACTGTCAGATAGCCCATCCTGGCTTCTCCTCTTTCTCCTTTTGGAGTATATGCATTTATTCTGCAATTGGCAAATAGTAATTTTTGTGTTCTGTAACTGCTGTATGAGTGGGTAATTGTAATGTTTTCTACACTGGAGTTTGAGGACTTTGAATGGCCAGTGTAAATTACAAGCAGAGATGAGAATTGAGTGGATTGATCTATCATCATTTGGAAACTTTTTTTTTTAGGGTTACAAAAAAATACTGAAAGAGATTTTTGAGGAAGCAGGACTTCTGAAAGCAACAGAAGAAAAGGAAGTTGAGAAACAGAGAAAGAAAATAAGTCTGGAATTTGAAACAGTGGAAAAATGCACTAAGGTACAGAGCATAATATTTACAATGTGAAATTAAATTCCCACCTTTTTACTGTTTGACAGTATCAGTGTGAGAGCATTATGTAAATGCTCTTTGGATACACCTAAAATCTATGGGATTATCTTTTCTGGTTCCAGTATGTAACAGTCTGCATACAGTGTGATTTGCTGTCTTTATTCTAGCCCTGAAGTCTAAGCCAAACCAGCATAAATGAATGCCCAGTAAGAAGATGGGGGTATGTAGGAATTAGAGTATGCACCTGGGTTATAGACACCTTGTAGGTACTCTTTCTGGGGAATATCAGTCTGAAAATACAAAGTAATTACTAGTGAAAGTAAATGTGTAGCTGACCTTGAGTATGTTGGCACTTCTCTCTGTGGATAATTACCCAGACTTGTGTCAGAATGCATTGGCTGTCACACAAGCAGAAGGCAGAAAGACCTAGGCTGTGTCCATTTCTGGATGACTTCTCTGTGTTTGAACAGTTTTTCTGCAACAGAATTGGAAGAGGGAAAAGAGAGTGCCAGGTGTGCTCAGCCTAGAAGAATGCAAGCTGAACATCAAAAAAAGAGCACGGAAAGGAATTCATTCATTATAAAGCAGAGAAGAAGTTGCTGTTGTCATTTCATAAATGTAGCAAAGACAAAACATCACATAGTAATTCGTGAATATATCCAGATAAACTGTGATTAACCTGAATATACATCTATAAAGATCAACATTTTGATCTCATGAGCTGGAATATTCACCTAGGGTTTTTTCCACTCGTTAACAATACAGTACTTAATAAGCTGTACTTCTTTTTCTGGATTCATCGTAGCTTAATTGACATTCAACTGGCTGTTATGATAACCACAGAATCTTAAAAATAGTTATTCTTCTGCTTTATCCATGTAAACACCAAAACGCAACAGGGGCTTCTCTGAGATTTGAGTCCTGTGGTTTGAGTCTAAAAAGTACTAAGCAATCCATCTCTCTGTAAGTTAACAAAAACTGCTGAAAGCAAGAACATGAAGTTATTCGGTCAAGAGTTGAGGAGGTGACAGATTTCCAGACTGTAGCATTATGATAATAATATAATAAAATAAAGCTAGTCCCGTAGAAAAGTTAAGAATGCAATTTTGTTCTCTGATAAAATGCTACTTAGAGGACAGATTCGAAATAGTTACAGAAAGCACTCTTAATTTTTACACTCAGGCTTGAGAAAAGCTAGATCCTGTTTTGGCAACATAGACATGTATCTTTTTCTAGAATTTGCACCTTGTCTTGGAATAAGCAGTTTATGATCTTTTAAGTCAAAAGCTGTAACAGCTGTGCACAAACCCATTATTTTTTATACACTCCCATTTTAGGAATGCATTTGGAGAGTGGGAGAACCACTTTAAATGTATTTTCTTTCTTAGGAGTACAAGCAACTTTCTGAAGAAATAAAAAAACTTAAAGTTTTATTAGGTCAGCATGGTATTGCATACAGAAAAAATTCTGGTGAGTTTTTTTGGTATTGTTCTTTTTCGTTCTTGTCTATTCAGAATGTGAATATCCTGATGCTGCTTTCATTTATAGCAACAACTAAATAATCTGGCGTATATGGAGGTAAAATTCAGTAGACAAAGTTTTTAATAAGTACTTTCCTGCGTAAGAGCTCTTACTTTGCTCTCCAGAAATATCTGTTGATGACTTGAAATTCTAGCTTTATAAAAGAATAGACTGCTGTTGTCATTGAAGTTTGTCTCTGGTCCTTAACATACCAGATTAAAAGGAAATCAGTGTTAAAGCATTCATAGCACAATAGTGTCTTTTAAGTAACTCCACTTTATGTATGTTAACCACAAGGCCTGACTTCTTCCGTAACATTTGAAATGTTCTTTGTATCCGTTTGAATTGTTTTTTTCCTTTCTAAAGTCACCCTTTTTTTCCCCCCTTTTTGATTTTTGTTATGTAAATACCATACGACATGCAGTTTTTGAAAGCAAAGACTGTGTGGTGCTGGCTATGAAGAAGCAAGGCGTATCTGGATTAATTCCAGACAAGTTGGATGTTTTGGGTTTGTTGTTGGGGTTTGTGGGGTTTTTGTAGGTTTGTTTGTTTCCCCTCCCTCATGCCTTCCATACCATCATGCCCTTTATTACATGAAGTATTTGTCATTGGAGAATTTCATTTGCTGGAAAACATATATTTACACTTTTTATGTTCAGAATTGGCACTTTGAGAAAAGAAGGAACCTTTAAGCTAATAACTTAGCATAAAATCAGTGACACACTTAATTTTTTATTTTTGCTTTGAGAAACTTTCTTACCTGTTTGTTTTCAAATTGGTGATTTTCTTTTCTAGGAAAAAACTCGTATTAAAAGTTTTGTAAAACATTTGATCTTAACATTTAAACTTTTAATTATTGCAGATTACGACTGTATCATCAAAAGCAGAATTCAGTTTACTCTAGATGACTTATTTCAAAACTATTCAGTGAATTCTGTGACAAAACTGTTTAGGTGTTTAAAAGCAAAAATAACCAATGTCTCAAACTAAATTTTACAGCTGAAAATACCGGTGTTGAATATGTAAGTCACAACCTGGCAACTGCAGTGACACCGGTTCTTAATGGGTCAAAGGATGAGCACCTGCATGGTGACACAGGAATTTGGAATTACACTGTATGAAGAAACTTGGGTGTTTCATATGGAATGTCAATTACATTGAACATGTATCATGGTAATAAAATAATTTACCTTTTTGTGAGTATTCTTGCCTGTATGGTATTCTGCCCTAAAGCAACGGAAGTGTAATAGAACGAAGGCTCACCATTATGAGAATAGTGGGCTAGTTTCTGAGAACATTTGTAAAACTTGTTTGCTAAGGCCACTATTTGGCACAGGTTTACACATTTGTACCTGTCTAGTCCCAGCTTTGTTTTTACTTATCAGGTGTGGTAACAGGTGGTGTAAATACAAAATGGCTCAAGACCAGTACTGCAAAATGTTGTATGAAAGGTCATAAATCCAACATTGAGAACCTATTATTTTATCTGCATGGTAAAATGTCTTCTCTGTGGACTTTAGCAGACAAACATTTTCTGCCACAGCAGTGCGTAACACACCACTCCACTCATTCGTTTTCAAAGTTCGAAGTCATCTTTTGCTATCAGGTTGAATGAAAGCTGTTCGGGATCTGCCTGAAAGGTGCAGTGCAATCCCTGAATTGTTATAAAAGCATAGCTATGCTAAGGGAATACCTAGCAATTCTCTGCAATACGGAATAAAGTAGACTCTTCGAACACAAGCTGTGGAAGCCTGACAAGGGTGTGCGGTGCCTTTGCCTCCTCCTCCTGCGCGGTTCGTGACCGCCGCGGCCCGGGCGCTCCCCGAGCCCCTTCCGCTTCCGGGCGGCGCGGGGAGGAGCGGGATGATCTGCGCGCTGGGCCGCTTGCGGTGAGGAGCGGGGCCGGGCCGGGGAGCAGCGGGACCGGGGGCGGTGAGGGCCGGGGCCGGGGCCGGGGAGCAGCGGGGCCGGGCCCGGGGGCGGTGAGGAGCGGGGCCGGGCCCGGGGCGGTGAGGAGCCGGGCCCGGGGGCGGTGAGGAGCCGGGCCGGGGCTACGGGGGATGAGGAGCGGGGCCAGTGCCCGCCCGACTCACGTGTGTCTTTGCAGAGTGCGGCGGCCCGCGTGTCTGCCCGAGCCCTGGCGGGGGCTCTCAAGACGGCGGGACCCGGAGAGGGCGGCCGGCACGGATCCGGAGGGCGGGGGGCCCATTCCCTTCTCCGGCAGCAACGCCAGTCCGCGAATGTGGAGCGTCAGCCGGTCGATGGGGAGCGACCACGAGAGGCCGTGGGGGAAGGTGTTGCCTCTCAGTGTGCTGTGCACGGGCCTGTTGGTGTGGTGTGTGTTCAGGGAAAAAACGGAGATCGATGAGCGATTGGAAGCGGCTTTCTCCGGCGAGATCGTGGACTCTTTAGATACGGTCCAAGAAAGCAATACTCCCTTGCGGCTACAGAAGGAGAAATGAGGACGAGTGTGTGGCTGCAGTGAAAGAGCTGCCAAAATTTTGCTGGCATTCATCCAGTTAAAAACTACTGACACTTTAACGGAAAAAACTTGGTTTTCTAGTCTTTTGGCAGCCTTATCTCGCAAGCTTGATTCCTTCATGCTGCGTTCTGTGCTGGTCTTACCTTAGCAATTTACTTTGGTAGCAGAAGGTGTAGCATTTTCTTTCTGGATTGTGCAGGGTAGGGATGAACAAGATGTATTGCAACTCAACTTGAATTTGAATATAAGTTTTATACAACCCCTCACTTTGCCATGGATCAAATTTCATAGTTGCTTGGTGTATTAAAAAATAGCAAATTTGAATGTCTCTGAAATTGCTGCTGAAGATGATCTTCATTTGACATTTTGGTAGTCACAAAGTATGTTCAATTTATATTTAAGACAACTATAAATGTAAGAGTCATTCATATGCAGTTGTGATTTGTTTTTTGCAATTCTATAAAATAACGTAGAGATCACCTTCAAACGTGCATGCTTGGGGGACGAGAGCTTTTTAAGCGTGGCTGATTCAGGTAATCATTACTGGTTGGAGAGCATTTTGCAGAGAAAATGATTGGCTTGCGTTACGCTGGAGAGGAAACCCGTGGTTTCATTGAACCATATTGTACCTGGGCTTTTTCTGCAGATTTATAGTTGCACACTCTGGAGATTTTTCTTGGAGAGGAGGAATGTAAGATACTAATACAACTGAGGTCTTGCTTTGTATAAGGAGATACAGAGCTACCCTTTCGTGAGTTCCATTTTCGAGTGGTGATAGGCGTTTAGTAAAGAGTCTGCCTATGACGCTATTCTCATAGTCTCTTTCTTTCAAAGTATTGGAAAACTTGTCTGCGGCGTTTTGTTGTTAAAAGTATTGAGTACGGGGCCGTCAGCCGAGGCTCCTGGGGCTCCTTGTGCCACAGGCCTTTCGCGAGGCGTGGGACCCAGAGGCGGCGGGGCCCCGATGAGGGCTCGGGGCTCCTCCTGTGCTCCGCCACCCCGGGAAGGTGCTGTCGGTTTGCAGAGCGGTGTCCCACAGACTGAGCTGCCGGCTCATTACACGTAGGTACCGTGTCCCTGAGGCTCCCTCGGCCTCGGGCCGGGGCTCGCTCTGCGTGGCCTCCCGCGCAGGCGGGGGCGGCGAGAGGCCCGCCTGGCCCTGGCCGGCCCCAGCACTCCGCTTCCGACCCAGCAGCCGCGGAGACAAAGCGGCTCTCCTCGCTCGCTTCTGCCCGCACAGTTCTGCCTCTGATTTAAACGGTGACTAGCCGGCGTCCCCCGGCACTCCGAGGACCGCAGCACATTCTCACACTCCGAGACCGACCGCCTTAAGCTATAACAGCAGTCCTACCACTTCTAAGCATTGCGTGCCAGCCTTAGCACGACATCCTGGGTGTTTACGTGACGGTTTTTGCAGACGTTCAGGTACAGAACGACAGCTCTCATGTGCTTGCCATTCTCTCTGCAAGCCTATCCGTTTTCTTCTCATATGGTCTACAAAGTCCCTGCAGTCCTCTAACACTACTAGTAACCAGTCATCTGATGTAGGACCATGTGTGCCCCACAAATGCAGACTAATCTATCACTTAATTGTGGCGTTCAGTCACTTCCATCCCCTGTATCATCAATTCTGTAATGTCACATTCCCAGGACTCAGACCACAAGAATGTAGCCTCTGATGTAGATATTACTGCAGCCTGTCCTATAGTCCTTAACGTCCAAGCATTTGATTTCTTTTGTTTAGTTCTTCTCCCCACAATCCTATATGGTTAAGAGATTCTTCTTCAGGCTTAAAAGACATGCTTTATAGCTATCATCTTCCATATGACAATTTAAGCAACTGAAAACAAAAAGATGTTCTTTATTCTTTCCAATAATTTCCTTTATATATCTTCAGTTCCCTTGTAGCCTGTTACAGATCCTCTACCCTGTTAGAGACCTCTGTCCTCTGCAAATACTACATAACTTCAACCCACATAATGAACTTGTTAAATTGACTAATAAGGTAAATAATCAGACAGGAAAAAATACTGGTTTACATCCTTTGACAAATGTCACAGTACTGTCCACTCTGGCATGATCTTGTTTTGTTGAAAGTTGTATCAGCCTTCCTAACCAAGTTCTGTGCCATGCATGCTAATGAAAGACACTCTTAAAAACGCCAAAGTAAGCAAATACCCCAGACTGTCTCAAACTTAGCAGTTGCTAAAATAAGTTTACTGAAGTCTTCTCATAGCCCTTAGGACCTTCATAAAGCTGCTTTAACCCTCTATCTGTCTGAGTGTGTTCACATTCTAAGAATGTTGTGATTAAGGACTAATGTTTAAATTAGATGTGGTATTTAGCTAGACTAGCCTTTATAGGACTATTTTATATGGTAGTAAGCATGAATGCTCATCCAAGTAACTGGTTGGAGTTAATCTTCTGGGTGATTACTTTAGGCAATAATCTAAATACTTTGTTTTTTAAAGCAATGTATTTTATTTGATTTTAGTTTCGTTACAAAACATAGTATAATTTTCCAGATATTCCACTGTACTTTATTAGTAATGAATCGGTCATAAAAAATGACTTGTATTCAACAACTGAGCGTGTAGTTGTGCACAAGAACGGAAGCTGTATGCAGGTATATTTGTACATTTTTTCATGGGCTATGTGCAAAGAATTGTCAAGTGCCCAGTTAATACTGTAAAAAATGTGCTTCCAATAAGACAAACTTGTAACGCAGTTTAATTTTTTTTAGGTATGTAGAGGAATTTAGGACAAAGGAGTACTCCCTATTTTTACAGCACAAGTGTACCCAGCACAGACCATTTACCTGTTTTTATTGGAATTTCCTAAATCAGCGTCATCATAGACCTATTGGAAGGCATGATGGGACTTCTAACTACAGTCCAGATGTTTATTGTACAAAATGTGATGAGATGACAGGAATCTACCCACATGGAGATGAGTAAGGTGATTTCTTTTTTTCCTAGATATTTATAGTATTTTCAGTGCTAATTTCACCTTTGCAAAAAATTATCTGTAAGACTCCTTTTATTTGACACCAGTTTTTATCTATTTGGTAGCAGTTTATTTGATAACAGATTTCTATCAGTGATTTGCCAATTTGTGGCACTATACTTTTGAAGTATGTCAAGTGAATTTCAAGCAGAAACCCTGTACGATAGGCATAGATTCCCTAAGAGGGAGAGTTGTCAGCACCTGTTCTTTCTAGAAGAAAAAATAATGTTTTATTTTGAGCCAGCCAGCAGAATATACAGAGGGTGAGTGACCTGCCACGCAGGTAAAATGCGAGTGGAAAATCTGGAGAAATTACTTAGGAAATCTGTAGTTTTCTCCATGCCCTGGAAGTGTATGCACAAGTGAAGAAAAATTATGTGTGGAAGAGAGATCACCACTCATCCTCATGTACAGCATGTAGCTGTAGCTTATCAACCACAACTACAGACTGTCTTTTCTGAAGTGTGGCTCAGTAGGGCAGCTGACTTGCAAGGTTTCTGTGTCTAGTTGTGATCTAAGAGGTAGGCTGACTCAAAATGAGGGGTTGGCAGTAAGCACCTGAAAGAAGTGTTTTCCAGTCAATACCGCAAAATTCCAGTTATGCTGACACGTAAGGAGGGACTGAGGTCCTTTCTCCTCCTCATATTAAGTCAAAAAAACCCCAAAACAGAATTATTTTACAGGGTACCAAAATTTGCTTGCTTCCAAAACTGAGCAAACAAAAAAACATAATGCCCACGTCGAAAAGGAGAACTAATTAAGATCAAGGCATATCCGAATAAATACGCAAATTAAAAACCTGATCAGGTCTGGCAGAAGCACGCATGGCTCCCCCGATTGCCTGCAAATACAGAAGCAAGGCTGGAATGGAACATCTTTGCAGCTATTGTTCAGGTTCCAGAGCTGTCTCTTTCACATCAGATAGTGAGTGCAGGCACTGAACACGTCCATGAGAAGGGTGTGGTGCACAAGTCTGGTGAGGAGCAGCTGAGGAACTTGGGTAGCGTACCCTAGCAAAAAGGAGGTGGGAACAGGTTTGACAGTGTCAATATTTGAACTAGTCTGAACCGGTTGGAACCAGGTTAGAATTGGTCAGAACTGGTTTAGACATGTTTAAATCAGTTTGAACTGGTCAAGGCCAGTTTAAACCTGTTTGGACCGGTTTATGCCATTGTGAACTGGTTTGGACCACCAGCCTGTACTGTTGCAAGACATTGTCCTGTCCCAAGTGCAGCATTCTTGTATTTTTCTTTGTTGAATTTCATGAAGTTTCCACTGCTTCAGTTCTCCAGCACTTTAGAGGTTTCTCTAAACAGCAGCCCTGCCATTGAATGTATCAGCTGGTCTCCTTAATCTGCTTAATTTAGTGTTATCTCCAGACTCCTGTCAATTTGTGGCACCGTTACACTAAATGTTTTTTTTTTTACAGGAGGCTGTGGCAGGGAATGTTACAGTTTGAACGATGTTGTATTTCATATTCTGTCGTGTAAGTCACATGATCAGGGAGTTGCTGTGATTAGCCGGTGTACTTGAAGCTTTCTGTGTTTAAATCCGTGTGTAGCAGTGACTAGGAGACTGCAGACAGTGAGTCAGCACTTCGGCATAGTAAGTTAGTCGTTTGCTCCCTTAATTATTTTAGGAAAGAAATCTATGCAAAATATCAAATGATGGATCTTTTCTTGCAGTCTCTCAAGTGTATAGTTTATTTTCTTTAAAGGCTTTTTTGATTATCTGTGTGTTAGAACAGAAAATAAATTTAATTTTTTTTTCAGTTTTAGAATTAGAATTAATAGTATTCTAGTTTTTCTTCTGTGCAAGTAATATAATTGCATTGGCTTACAGTTAATATTTTAAGATGTACTATGGAATGTAATCACCTTTTTTTGTCAAGGTAAACATTACTTCTGGAACAAGTGGAGTCTGGTTGGCTGTAGTAAGTTACTCATATAACGATAAAAACCACAATCTAATTTCTGTATATTCGATGTGGTGCTAATTCAGGATAATATTCAAATTGGGATATACTGAACAACTATTGCAAAGCCATTTAATGTACCTCTGCTCTAGATGTTTTTCTAAAGCAGTTTTCAGTGTGCTGTGTTTGTTAACAGAATAGGAATCAAGAAATCTGTGTCTCATGTGTGTATAGGTATACTTCATGCATAGATCTTTCGGGTTTTTTCCCATGAAAAGAATTTTATTTTCCAGAGTTCTGTTTTGTGGATATACAGCATGGCATTAAAAATAAAATACTGCATGTAATCTGAATAGAGCAGAAAATTAAGACATTGTAGAACAGAAATAAATACATAGTGTTCTTGTAGGAAGTGGTGGATTGAAGAATTATAAAAAGTTGTATAGCAGAAGAGCTGCAACAAGGAAAGGAGCTATGTGATTATGGGAAAGGGGAATGAATGGGTTTGGAAGCTTTGCGATACAGTGGGGTCTGCAGCCCTTTCTGTGGCCCTTTATGTTGAACTTGTGGGGAACTCCAAGCCTTCGCTATCTGCTCCCAAGAGCCGGGGAGGAAAATGGTGCAGGGGAATTGGGAATAAACATATGATCAGATAGAACTAGTACAATACTTTGGAAACTGAGGAAAGATGGAGTGGAAGAAGATATATTGTTGCAGTCTACTCCTGTCAGAGACAGGGCTGATTGGCTGAGTTGTCTCTGCGTGTTTTGTTCTGGTAAAAAAAAAAAAAGAAAAAGGATAATTTGAGAACATAAAAGCAGTGGGGTATTTTAAGTCATGCTGAGAATTAGAAAAAAGTATTTTTTAAGAGAAAAGCAAAGTTCAAAGGAGACCAATTTAGAGAGGAACAAATAGGGAATGGGCAGCAGTGAAGGGAAGTGACTCAAGTGGTGGTTGGAGAAGGTAAGGCCTTAATGTCACAGGACATCTGCCAGCCTTATACTTCAACTCTGTTGCCTGTGTTAGGTTCTGGGTGAACCTCCCCTGGGAATGTTTTGCTTGTTTCCATTACTTTCGACTAGATACCCAAGCTTTGGGATGTTGCCTCTTTGCAGACTTCCTTTTCAAGGAAAATTGATGTCTCTTCCTTTGCTTCCCATGTACGTTGTGATCTTAAGGTGCTGTTTGTGTTCTCTCCTTGCAATTCATGATCTGAGTTTTCATGATCTGAGGTGGAATATGGGAGAGCTGGAAGGTATCAGAAATTAATCTTTGCAAATCCAGATGATAAACAGTGAGGAGATATGTCAGCCCTTTTTTTGATAAGGGAAGAATGAGTGTAACAGAATGAGTTACGGTCTCACATGAGGACAACAAGACAGGTTAGTGATTTAGTAAGGGTGCAGGCTTAGATTTGATCTACTATTTGAGCAGTATGATTTGTGTCAGCCTCACTGGGTTTTGTTCCTGTCTTACGTAGAAACCTACTGATCCATCTACTGTAAATAACTTCAAATATTAGTAACATCTGAATGAAATGGGGAATTGTAAGAACTTGGGAAAAGGTTTGTTTCCCTATTTAAAGATAATGAAAGTGCTAATTATGGGATTTTAAAGCCTCTCTTTTAATCATTGAGAGAATTCTGAACTTCTTGAAAGGAAGTGAAACAGCTTCACTTGGTGAAAGTGAGAGAGATCTCTCCCAGATTATCTGGCAACATAGTGATGAGGTTTGCTCTCACAGACATGAGAGAGACGTATGGCATTTTTGCACAAAGGACATTGAGACAGATTGACGTGTGTGATGATTTATTAGTGTGTTGCATAGCTAGTAGCACATAATGGTGAAAATTATTTCCAAATAAATATAGAAACATAAGAGAGAGAGAAGAAGTGGAAAGACAAAAACTGTCCCAGTGGCCAGGTGGGAAAAGACAGACAGGTCTGACGAACATCTTCTCTTGGGCATCTTCTCCTGTGTAGCAGCTGTTTCTCTCCCACATAATACTTCTCCTGTATTAGCCGTTGTTTTTTGTCCAGATCATCACAAACTCTTTATGGGCTCTTGCAGTTTATGGTGTTATTAGTTTTAATTGGACCACACTTAGGGCAGTGGATGGCCTTGAGTGCTAACTGGTTGTTGAGCTGTGTCCAAAGATACTATTGGCTTTCTGAAATGTAAATCAAAAGCTACAATCAGGAGTTAGGAGGAGAGAAGAAAGAAAGTGTGATTCTCACACCACTGACAGTCATCTCATCTGAGAACCTAGCATAATGATTGCTCGGAGGGTTGGCAGGTGCCAGAGGATGAACACCAAGAGCAAGAAAGGAAGCATTCTGCTCTAGAGACTCTGGAAGGCACTACCAGAGCAGTTGGGTGAAAGGGTGAGATAGGCAGACTGCAATGTTGCAGGTGAAAGGCCCTTAGCTATATAAAAGGCCAAGGTAGGGAAGGTGGTGCAGCAGTGGGGATCCAAGACCCAGTATGGAAGAGGTAGCCATTGGCCACGGTGGCCATTCTTAAGCCTTGAGTCATCACATAAAAGGAGGCCATCTCTTTCCTTACTGTACTGAATAGAAGGACTCATTTAGGCACCTGTCTCTAAGAGAAGGGCATTGCTAGAAAACTGAAAAGGCCTTTGATGATGAAGAGAGCAGCCTTATGGCTGTTGGACACTCAGCTGCTTTGTCAGTACTGCTGAAAGACAAGGATTATTGTCTGGGCATAACTCCATGAAGTTGTGTTGCTTTTGAGACCCAGACTGCTAACTCTTCCCAAACAGCTATGTTGACTCATGTATCTCTGTAACAAGCATCATTGTGAACTTCATCCCTTGGCTGGTATTTTATTTTGGACAACTCAGTCAGTTTTCTGCTAAGCACTGTCTTGTGAATCCTGCTTCTAGGCAAGTAATTCCCATTATGCGTTACCTGGAGCTGAGACTGTGAAGCCCGTTAGATAGCCTGGTCAACATTAGAAAATGCTCACAGATAATAGCACTGCACTGATCTTGTCAGTTTCTGACTTTTGGCACTGTCCAGTACTGCCAAACATTTTCTGCAGTTTACAATGTCTACTGTTCAGGGCTAGGCTATGAGAGAGAATCAGTCTAATTCCAAAGCAATCAAGAGATATCTTTTGTATCTTCTGGAAACTTTTACACAAGCCAGTGTATCTTTCTTTCTCTTTGTTCCTTGTTCCTTTTCAACTCATTTAGGCTTTGTGCTAGTTTTTGATAACAATTTTCAACTTAACCTTTAAGGATTCTTTACAAAACTGATCATTATTGCTGATGACAGTGACTGGGATAGTCACTTTTGTGCTTGTAAAATCAGTATTTATACAGACTTCTCTACTGTTTTCCCGACTGTGCAGCTGTTCAACATTAGTTATAAGTATAGGTACAGAGGGATTCCTTAACTGCACCCCCTTCTGAACAGAAAATAAGTTAAGTGGAAGAAGGGGGAAAATATCCATCTTCTAACACTTTATAAATAGTTGACTAATAAANTCTGGATGTACATCTAAGCACCAACAGGTGACACAGATTTATTGAAAACCCAAGTAGATAGCTTCCTCTCCATTATCTTCTATTCATCTCACCAGCTTTAAGAGCTGTAGTAGCTTATAGATGAAAGCTTCA
>VYZS01097879.1:5679-40595 GCA_013400695.1 Neodrepanis coruscans
GCAGAGTGATCACTTGTAGCTGAAGCCAGTTCTCCCAACCATTATAGTCTGTAGCAATCACTCAAAGGCAGTTAAATGATTCTGATTTATGACCTTAACCTACAGGGCCCAGTACATTTGCTCTATCAGTGTGTAAATTCTAAAAACGCAATTCCCTGCACCTCTAGAGAGCCAATTTAAGTCAACATTATGCATGAGCTGAGCATGCTTGAATTCTCAGATCTCTTATTTCACTCATTAAATTTGCACTGAACATCTTGCAATTAAAATTTCATATAGATTTTTCCTTATGATTGACATTTGGCCTTGGGAAAATGAGTTTAAATTTTGTTTCTCTAAAGATTTAGAAAGAGATAGATTGATCTAGACATTGTTTTCTGCAAGATGATGATGATGGAGCACTAATGCTTTTATTAGCATTTTGAAAAGCCTCCCTTTTTGCTGGAAGACTGTCTATCACTGATAAGTGAAAGCGATTCAGTAACCACAGCCAAAACTACAGCTGATGCAGCAGCAGCAAATGTGTTGCTGCAGTCCATGTGACCCTTTCCTGTTTTAGGCCAACATCTTTAACTGGGGTGGAACAAATTGGGCCTTCCAGTACAAACCAATACATGCTCATCTGCAATGAATAAACAGTACTTCCAGTATGTGATTTTGAAAATAAGTCCAAGACAACTGGAAAGAGCAGAGAAGTATTGAAGTGATTTCAAGTCCTGGTCTGAAATGAACTACTTAGATTGACTCAATTTTGGATTTGTGGTGCTAAAATCAGACAACTCATTTTATCTCATGTTCTGTCCCTCAGGCAATGAGTTCAAAGGAAGAACAGTTGTACCCTTCAGCAATCCCATGCTCACAGCAGACCTTCTGCAGGAGACAGACCACGCATCGAGGACTTCACAGCACAGGGTGATGGCTGAGGGGAGAAGAATCATTTATGCCTCAATACGCCAGTGGTTTAAGAGAACTGAGCATTAAAGAGCTCATGGACAGACTGTGCTACAAAGGACAGCTCAAGGAAATACAAGGTCTTTTTGCAGAAAAGCAGCTCCTAGCACAATAACACATCAATTTCACATAGGATTTGGAGTATGAGGGTCATGCCAGTAATAAATAACAAAGCAGTTGCTGCAGCAGACGTGTTAGTATTCATTTTGAGCCTTTAGAAGCAAGTCAAGAGGGAAGAAGCTGACTAAAGGAAGCATCCTCCAGGCTGGAGAAACATGAATACACATTCACAATATCCATTTAGATCCACTGGCTGTATGCTGATGAAAACATTATAACTGCTCTTTCCCAACCTGCTGCCCAAAAGATTATCCACGTGTCAGTGCAGGTGCTCACATGCACAGAGCTGAAGCAGGATCCATGCTGAACATACAGATGGCTCCTTCTCACATCCCAAGAACACTCCAGACACTGGAGATTGGCAAGGGAAGAGTGCTTAAAGCCTACATATCTACCATTTCCAGTTTAACAATTCTTCATTCCATCCAGCTGAGCTCAGTAGTTTCCTATCAGCAAATTATAAAGAAAGGAAATAAGCAAAGATTTGTCTCACTATGGGAAGAGATCAACAGTATACCTAAATTTCATTATGTAGCTAAAGGAAAAATCCAGTGTACTATCCCTGGAGAATATCAATCTTGCAGCAGTGCCCAAGGCATATTTTACTGCAGAATAGTAAAGTCTTTACAGTCACAGCATAATTACACTTACATACCACTATTTTAATATCATCTCTGTGAAATGAAATTTTGTTTCCATGTCCAGTCAATAATTCTGTCTCATCTCAGTGATGAATTGAGCTTAGTGAATAATTTGTTATGAATAATTTATCCACTGCATTTCACCTTTCATCTTTCTTTGAACATTTTGTGAAATTCTGCAGGTATACATTACACAAAACTATTCACAAATAACTCATGCTTGCAGACTGTGTGTTGACAGGTCACTAAAAATATTCAAAATGATTTGCCACTTGGTTACATTTATGAGGTGTTGTACCTGCTCCATCACTGGTTAGGCTCAGTTCAACCAAGCTGCGTTCCCAGTTGTTCACAGAGTTGTTCACAGTTGTTCACATCTCAAGTTCAAACTCAGATATTTAAGCTTGGAAAGTACATTATGTATAATTTCACCCATTCCAGGAGTCCTGGATTGACAATTGTATAATCAAGCCGTGACCCACTGGCAGGCAACTCAGAATAATTTAGTTCTTTTAGAATTAGGTAGGTGAGTGTCTGGAAACAGTCAATGGCATAAGAGGGGGAGGAGGAGGAAAGGCAGGCCCTGAGCTGGGAATGGAGCATTCAGGACATCAGGGCACTCAGGTGTCCTGCCTGGGACTCCACGGAGTCACCAGCTTAAAACAGCTGTTGTGAACAGCCACACCACGGGTGTGAGAAAGCTGATGGGCAGGTACACAACTCCACAGCCCCTGGATTAGCAATAGCAGTGCTTTCAACAGTTCACAAGTGCCCTTCGACAGTGACAGAAGGTACACACCCCCTCACAAGGGATATAGCCCCAGCAGATACAGCAAAACCTTTGGAGACAGCCTAGCTGATGTACCAAAACTGGGGGGAGGGAGTTGATATGATTTGATTTGGGGAAGGCTTTTCTGTTTTACTTCTCTATTTCTACCACTTCTACTTGCTACTTGGCTTTAGACACTTCATAGTTAATGTAATTTGGCCAACAAAATAGCATTGTGTGAAGCTACATTAAAAATCCAGGCTGTGGATAAACACACCCAGTAAATGTTTAGCGTTCTCTCCAAAGTATGGTTATAGAGAAGCCACAATTCATTTTATACTGCTGTGAGTTGTTATAGAAGTATCAGATAACTTCACTAAACAATTAAGTTGTTTAACTTTTGGAAATTGAAGTCCTCAGAATGATGAGTCTCTCATATCTGTGTTATAACAACAGCAAGATTTACAGAACTGTAAAGAATAATTCTTTAGCTTCACACACTTGTGTAATTATCTTAAAAATTGAAATGTCATCAATGATACAATATGGTCATAAGTAATTAACCACCTAATTAAAGTCTAGAAATCAAAAATAATTCATGTTCAGGCAAAGTTTTCCTTCACAGCTGGATTTCAGTAGTCCATGAACTTCAGCAATACTGAAAATGGAAGAAAAAAAGAGATGGTGATGACTTTTTATGGAAATGTGCAATGTGAAGCAGAAAAAAGGAACAACATGCTACAACATGCCATGCTGCTTAGTGTTCAGTTTAATCAAGGCTGAGATTTCATCAGCAAGAGATGGCATGCGCTCCTTTGCTATGTTAGAACTAAGTCAGCTTTTGGAAAGAGGGAGATGAGGAAATTTAGACCACAAGGGTTCCTGCTGTGTGTTCTGAACACATACAATTAAAACCAGACAGCATTAAAAAAGTGGGGTTAGGGTTGAAAAGTTTCAAAGAATAAGTTGAAGAAGTCAGTTTTATTCTCCTGTCCAGCACAGGAAGGTGGCTGCAGGAGAGCAGCCCCAGACACTGGCAGCCGTGCTTGGGGTGCACAATGAGGCACTGCAGGTGATTGCAGACCTCTTTTCTCAAGTTAGATTTGGATATTTCTCAAAACTGTCAGATTACTTTGCTACGTTCCTGCCTGCTCATTTTTAATCACCACTACGATTTCAATCTTTTCCACCTACTGTGGACAATAAATTAAAAAGAGAAGCTATATAATCAGGGGAAGACTTTATTATTAGGGCTTTTTCTGATTTGAAATACCCAGAGCTTGCCATGCTGACTGATGTTCTTTGGTCAGTAAATAATATCACCTGCTGAGCCAAGTATGTGCTCAGAATGAACATGTGCTCCTAGATGATTCAAAAAGACCATTATTTTCCCTTTCAGTTCCATGGGGTTTTTTCCCCTAAAACATAATTTGCAGCAGCCTTGTCTCATCTCTAGGAACAACAAAGGCATGGACCACACATGGATTTGTACAACTATTGCACAAGATAATTTATCCAGAATTTATCCTCACACCCAGGATGGAAGGCACATACAAGCATTACATGAGCTACGTTCCCCTTCACATAGACAGAAATAAAAAACTTGACAGCACGTGTTCACTCTTCCCCACACCCTCTCCTTCTTGTCCTGAACTATTCCTCTCTCCCTCTAGAGCAGGAAAGCCCAGAAGAGAAGCACAGTACTTAATCAGAAGACCTTGGTACAAAGAAGGGTAAACCAGGTGACTGTGGATCTTCTTTTTGCCCCACCATTTCTCAGAACCACAGAGTCACTGGGGTTGGAAGGTGCCTCTGGAGATCGTCATACTCCCGTCCTCCTGCTCAAAGCCTACAGCAGTTTGCTCAGTACTGTGTCCTGTTGAGTTTTGATTATCTCTAAGGATGTCCCTTTGGACAACATGTCCCAGTGTTTCCTCACCCTCTTACAGTAAAATAGCTTTTTCTTAGGATTAAATAGAATTTCATGTACCACAAGTTCTGAAATGCAAATTCAACTGATTGTTACATACATGAAGAACTGTCCCCTTAAACATATCAATTAGAAGAAAATCATCCAGACTAGTTTCTTACAATTATACGAAACAAACAAAAAACTCACTAACCACAGTATCTGTCTATTTTACAAAAGGCAAGTCCTTCATTTTCTTCATTTTTCTCACTGTGCAGAATTTACTTTTTTTTTTATCTGTCCAGTTTTTTTTTTGGTCCTTAACAGCTGTAGATCACCATGGCAAAACAGAAAAGAAGAAAATAATTTTGCAGGAACACTTCCATTTCTTTAGGAGAAGCCTCTCACCCCAAAAAGCATTACAAAAGAAGAGAAGAAATAGATCTGAGACTAGTAATAAATTCATATCCCCAAGTGAGACCAGCAAAATAATTTCTTATTATAAATTAAATGTCATTGAGGTTCAGCATTCTCACGAAGGCTATGAACCACACGGATCCAAGGGACAAAAGGAACAAGGCCCTGTGTGCACAGATGTTCCCTCAAACATGCTCAGCAGGCTTCTCTGGAAGGTCTCACATCTACCCACTCCCTGCCAAGCTTTTCTTTATCTCCCTCTGCCTTTCCTCTATTAACTAATTTTTCTTCCCTGAAGAAGATTCTAAGGCTGTTCTACTTTTAAATAAAATAGATGTTGCACAGCGGTTTAAAATGTAGTGTTGACCTAATTGATTTTTCTTTGGGGAAGAAAATGAAAAAGCAACAAATGTACTTCAGCAACAGGTATAAAGAGGAGGCTATACAAATAATAGGTTACATAGTTGAAGCTTTTTCTAAACTGGGCAAATTTTTTTTAAATGGTTTTATTAGCTTCTGCTGGTGTTAAAACAGGAAAAATGTAATTCCCATATTACACATTAAAAAAACCCTCCAGATTTCTATAATGTGCATAGGTTAATTAACAGCTGAGTAACTCTGTGCTTCTAAATCCATTTTCATGTTTAAACACAAGGGATGACAATATTGATTATCGAATCTCTCAATCAAATTCCTTACACTTAGGATGCAAACAAGACTGAAATCTTCTAGAATTAGAGTTCTATAGTCTATTTTTACCCATCACTAATTTCTTTTTGGTCAGGTTCTTTTCAAAAAGTACGTCATCCCAAAATCTTGATGTCATCAAAAAGTTCTTTTGAAACATCCTATTCAATACTGTCTGATGCCACCTGACAGGTCGTGCCATGGGGACCTTCTCCAAGTCCAGATTGTTCCTGCACAGGTCAACAACAATCACAAGACCTGGATGGTTTATCAGTGAACTTCACAGCATGCCAAGGAACACGAGGCTTCTACGTAATGACCAAATTTAAGAAGGAAAAGGACAGCATATAACGCAGTCTAAGAGCAGTAGGACCACAGCTTGACCCACACAGGCTTCCTTTACCTGGCATGGGAAAGAGGCACCCCTAGGGGCAATCAAAACCCTGCACTGGAGCCTCCGATGGAGGATTTCCCTGCAGGACTCCCCAGCTCCCCCTCCTCGTGTCCTGCAGTTACCAGAACTGTCCACACACCACCAGCAACCAGGGCTGGCCAGACAGACCTGAAGCATTTCAACCTACAGAGAGGAGGCAGACTGGAAGAAAGGTGGGGTCTGTCAGGTGGGGCTTTTCTCCTCCAGTAAACAAGAGGACTTAAAATTAGAACTGAGCAAAGAGTTAACTGAAGCCAATTTGTCAATTGCCCAAAGCTGAGAAAACACCCCTTGGGAATGGCTGAATCCTGATACTCAGACCCAAACAAATACTCCTGGCAGGTATTATGCCCTATGCACATAGTTCTGCTGGTAAGTAGATGAACAGAGAAATTAGGACACAGCCTGTACTGGGGTGGTACACAGGCAGCTCAGCACAAATGGCCAAACAGACAGTTATCTACAGCTAATGGAACAAGTTTGACACTTGTTTTTCAAGCATAACCAGCAGTCAGAGATTCCCACTCAGATTCACAGCAGGGACAAGAGGCTGCCAGAGAAGGGTCACAGCAGGTCACTATTTTCAGGGTGAACTCTTACCAGAGCAACTCATGCTTTGGACTGTAATAGCCCTTTAACACCATCTGGCAAAGACAGGACAGACTCCACTCCCACTACACCTTCTGCCATAGCACCCCAGACACCTGACCCCTGCATGATCTCAGCACCCAGTTGACTTCAGGTTGCACCAAACAGGAATCTGAGCTGGGATATACATGTCTAGTGTGCAGAATTCCCATTATTTTGAGTATATACCAACTGATCAAGGACATGAAGAGTCAGGCAGGCACTCTAATGTCTATTGTCTAGGAAACTACAACTATGGTTTGCAAAGGGTGGGGGGTAGGAGGGATAGAATCACAGAAAAGTAAAGCACGTTTTCTCTCTCTTCCACTTTGATCAAAATAATTTCTTTTAATTGCAATGTACATTGCAACTACAACGTCATTCTTTTTGGAGGGGAAGAATAGAGGCCCCTCACTAAGAATTAGAATATCTATTTAATACTTTCAAAAGAGACTGTAAGCTTTTAAATTATCAGCTCAAAGTGTGGCATGAATAACATACCAACAATGGAGATTCCTGTGCAAGTCATGCTGTTATGCTACTTTATGGCAAAAAGTACACCAAGCAACTAGAGCAGATCTTCCATTATTTCATCTTTTTTTTTGGTGTTCAACACATTTCACAAATGATAAACTAAATGGCCTTAAAAAACAAAAGGGGTGGGGAAGGAGGATGTATGGGAAAGCTCCCAAGCTTTTCTGGGAAAGCTCCCAAAGGTCTAATAATAATGGTAAATATTTTCCAGCATAACTCTGTTAAGGGAACTGGAGTGACTTCCTGAACTCAGCAAGAATTCTGCAGTGGTTTCAATGGAAAGGGAATATCACCTCTGGCCTTCCAGGCAGAGCTTAGTGCTCAGAGGAAAGCCTTTAACCACAGAGAAACCACTAATTAACACTCAACCAGACAGACAGCAGTAAAATTCACATCTGCAGTTCAGGTTAACCTAGGCAACCATCATATTTTAAGAAAGTATGATTCATGCAGAAGTACCTGATTACCTTTAATCTCTGCTATATGTTTTAGAATAGAAGAATATCTCAATTATCCTAAAGGTGAAATTTTTTACTCCTCACAAATCCAAAGTCCCACTGAGAGTATGGAAGGCAAGATGGAGTCCTTTGAATACTGTGGCACTGAGGTTAACAGGAGATTTAAATGCACAAGAAATGCAGGATCTGGTCATAAGAGTATTTTAAAAGGAATTATAATAGTCATAAAAATGGAAGAATATTTATTAAAAAATGCTTCAGTATCTCATAAGTTATTTCTTTTCCATACTACTTTCTCAGCTGGATCACTGCTGCTTCTACTCTCCTTAATCTTTCTATTTCTTCCTTTAAAAATTTATTAAAAAAATGCACAGATGGGGAAAAAGCTGAAGATCTGAAACAAAATTAATTTAATAAGGAAGGGACTAGAATTCTATTATTGGTTTAGACTGCTGCTTTTCATGCTGTATATTGTAACTAGGAATAATTAATTTCAAAGTCCTCGATCTTTGGGAGCCTTTTCATTAATATTATTATTAATAATAGCGATTCACATTCACTCTCCCCACTTGCCTCCTGCTGGCTGTAAGCACTCCAGTGCCTCTGGGCACCCCAGTGCTGTCCCAGCACAGAAGGCTGTGTGTGAAATCTGCTGCTTTCTGCACTGGCCTGTTGGCAGGTCACTCAGCCATTCCCTGGGGGTTGGATGCACCATTGCTCTGAAGCAAAGACTATCCAAACTGTGTGAAGATGCTATCAACTGGTGGGATTTTGCAGATAACTACTGCAGATGGTCCCCAGCTTTATTGAGGAGTGTTTTGTGCATATTTGTTTGAATTCCTCTGCTTGCTGTCTTTCTCAGGCCCCCTGGCACAGGCCAGTGCTGAGGAGGTGCTTTCCCAGGCAGGACACACACCCCAGGGACAGACAGAGCCTGCTTGGTCACCTGCCTGGGGCACACTGCAGTCACAGCCCGAAAACAGCAGGCAATTTTAACCAGGATTTGAAAAATAAAAAGCTTGTGTTCTTGACTAACAAAATCAGTAGGGGCTGCACAGGATACCTTATGTTTTTGAGCTCCTACTGGTATGAAATATGCTACATTGAAAATTGTCATCACTCTGATGAGCAACAATCATCCATTTACCTTATGTATAATTCTTTATTTCTTTGATAGCTGAACCCAAGAACAATTTGAACTGCCTTACTTCACCTGACTTACCTGTTTCACTGGAACACTCAATTTTAAACACTGATGCACTCTCTAGACTTAGGGAATCAATGTGCCAGTGTAATGCCTGGACAGCTGTACTCTGTTTCTTCACCAATCTTCGTAACAGGCAAAGTCAGCTAAAAAAGAACAGTTGCTACAGATAAATCATACCTTTAACTAACTGTAAATATTTTAAAATATTTTTGATGTAGTGATAAACCAAAAGATTGGTGGCAAGGCAAAACCACAAGGATAGCATTTGACTTTTATAAGAATTCAGAATTTCATCATGAGGCAATGTGTGGTTTTTGCAGGCAGATAATTTTACTTTGTGTACCTTGTTGCATGAAACTATAATTAACAAGATCTATTGCCTAATTACACTGTGCTGCTGAACAGGATTGCAGCTATGAGTTTCACACAGTCTATATACTGTATGCAAAGACTTCTGACAGAATCCCATGGCCATGAAGAACAGAATCTGGAAAGATTCTGTCATTCCATTTGACAAACTGTCAGCATAATAGTCCCAGATCTGCAGCAGAAGAGAACAACTCTGATTGTCAACATCAAAAGGGTCAAGCTAAATTAAATATGTATGGCTCTGGGCTCTGCTGACAGCTCCTGATGCATTCTCAAAGCTGATACGTTTCTTCTGAAAGTTGTCCCACTAACCCTGCTCCAAGGTTCTGTGTTTCCCAGGCTGCTGACAGCCCTGCACTGCAGGGAACCATTGCTGAACCCTTCCCATCTCCCTAAGCCAGAACCATTCCTTTCCATAGGACAACTGAAATTATTAGTTTCAGTGAAAGCATAGTAACCCAATAATGGGTTCTCCTCTTGTCAATGAAATTAATTTCAAGTGAAACTAACTCCTGACTCAAGGTTAAATTTGCACATTCCCAAAATTTTCAAGTTGTGATATTACTCTCAGACTTCATAAGCGCAGGTGAACGAAATAATTAATGTAACATTCAAGCCACACAAAACAAACCCAGGAATATAATAAATGCCAGAAAAAAGAACATATTTGCTGTTGCCTAGCTTTTGTTTAACAAACCTGACATGTCTTCAGTTGATTACAAGTTGGGTCAATAGTGCAAATGTCTTCGATTCATGTAAGACCTCTAAATTAGCACTGGAGAAAACAGCATGACTAAAGTACACGGTTAATGAATTAAAAATATCTACCTATCTTGAAAACAGGCATTAATGGGGACTTGACATCTGAGGCACCGTTATTAGCAAGTTCCCAAAAGGGTTGGGATGAGATCCTTTACAAAGGAATGCTTCCATTAATGAGAACTTAACTACAGCAAACTGAACAGAGGGAGTTTATATCACAAATACTTGCTGACTGATAAATGAGGAAGAGATGAGAGTCCTGATAAAGAAATCAGACCCACTTGGGAAACAAGGCCCATTTGAACAAAGGATGTTTCAAATAAAAACTCACAAAAATGTTCTTCTGGGAAAAATCCTAGAAATTCTGAATAGAAAGCTTTATGAGTCATCTAAGCCCACCTTCTACTGACAGCTATTTTTCTAACTTCTTGAAGATCTCTAACGATTGATGTTGCACAGGCCTGGCAAGTAAATCTAGTCTTGAAAAAAGCTTCACCCCACATCTAGACTAAAACATTCTCAGCTGCAACTTCAGATCACATTTACTTCTCAGGCAGTCCCTGGTGGGCTGGAAGCGTGAGGCACATTCGTCCTTGCAACACCTCCTCCAACAGTCACCTGAAGGCAACAACCTGAAGGCTTATCCTCCCTCACTTGGCCCTTCATGAAAATCCTCTTGTTCAACTTTGCTTCTCTGGTCTTGCTTTCAAGACCTAGGAAAAATATTCGGGAACATAGTAATGTAAACTGAAAGTAGGGCTTGAGGTAAAGTGACAACATGAGCTCCATGCACAGTTCTGAGCAAAGGCTTGATCCATTTATTGAAAACCTTGAAATGGAGAGCAGATAAGTCTGCCTCTGTCTGTAGCTTTAGTTTCAACATTTAAAAGGAGGATACTGACAAAAAGACATATGGAAATAGAAAATCCACCTCTTTCTTGGTCATCTGTTTCACTGTTAAAGATATTTGCCTTATTCCTAATTGGAATTAATCTAGTTTCACTTTCCAGCAAGTGCTCCTCATTCTGTCTTTCTGAGCTAGATTAAGCCACCCTGTGGTTCTCCTTCTGTGTTCATAGCCCTCAGGCTAATTCCTCACCACTTTTATAACCAGGAGGAAGGTTTCTCAGTTTCTTCACATACTACAAGACACAAAGTTCAGTGTCAAAGTCATGGTCCTTCCAACCAAGTGGGCAAAGAGTTCCACTGAAAATCAATAGAGCATTGATGTAGTTCTCCCCATCTCCTCAGTGATACTTCAATTCATTCAAATAAGCTGGTACATAAAAAGAAAAAAAGCTGGTACATTAAGCGTTTTCCAATGGAAAATGCTTAAGCAAAGTTTCCCTGCCAGTTCCTCCAGTCAGGGAGTTAATAAAAAAGTTCTGTTTCATTCTCCAAGCTGCATATAGAGAAAGGAATTTTCTGTTGAAAACAAAATGCAAGATTACTAGGTAACAGTTAATTTCCTAATTAACTGCACAATATCTTCAGTGTTTTCATTTACATTACTGAAAATAAAGTTAAGGCAGAAAAATTATTTTCTCCACTGATAACATCTGGTACCAACAATTTGCAGTTATTTTGACTGGTACAGTATTAAATTACTAATAACACATAAAACTCCAGATAACACCAGTGTGTGGCAGGAAGAAACACACTTTGTCAAGATTATATTTCCACAAGACCCGATTAATTTAATTATAATTAATTTTTTTTTAGTAAGTGGCTCCAACAGACATGCATAGCAAATAATTTGCGTATAAATTACTCCCACTCTTGCTCTAGATGTCATCAGCTCCAAAAAACCACTTACAACTATATGAATTCACTATCATTCTCAATCATTGCATATGAAAATGTGGGCAAAATTTTGTTGAAATAATATACATCTTCTGCAAATACCACGTGTTTGCTTTTCCCTCCAAGGCTGCAGACTAGGCAGGAAGAAGCGTTTGCTGTAACAGATGTCAGTGTTCATTCTTGGCAAGAGATTCCTTCCTCAGATAAGCTTTAAGAAATATTGGATCTACATTACCAGAAAGAGCATCCATATGAAGTTATTTTGCTAAGGGTTCTTTGGAAAAGATAGTTCACATCTCAGGTCTGCTCACCCAGCCCAGGTGCTGTAGGATACTGCCTCACCCACCCTGTGCTCTCACAACCCCTGACTCCTTGCTTGTCCTGCTCTTGCTGCTCCCTGACATAGGAACATTTTTCCCACAATTCAGACACACAAAAGAACACTCCCATGGGGAGATCCAATGCAAGAAGTCAGCTCATGTCCCAGGCTTTTGGTCAAAGACTGTTTTAACCAACTAACCTCCTGCAGGAACACAGTACATTTGGGTACCTCTCTCCAAATCTGGTTAACTTTGGTTAAGAGGTGCTACAGGCTGAAAGGGGCAAAACTGGCAAACACACACATTTGTGCTATATGACAGTATGAACTGTCAAAGAAGTAATTTCATGTCATTTGTGTGTTCTTTTCCTGTTTTCCATCTTCTTTCCATTGTGTTTTAAACAAGAGAAACTCCCTTTCCCAAAATAGCTTAGCTCAGATTTGCGAAGTATCTCTGGTCTAAGCTTAGTTTGACATCTAAATTAGCACTTAAAAGGCTTTGGCAGGTGAACTGACAATACCTCGTGACAGCTTTTTGCTGCTATCATTCCAGATTTCCGTATTATTAATGATGCAGACACCTCCACTTCAAAGAACTGTATGATGCTTCAATGAGCAGAGTTTCATGTATATATCTGAAATACTTCCAACATGATTTATACATAGCTCAGTAATATTCACTGGAAGGTGCTTCCTAACTTTTTGGGTCACAGTCATGATAGACACTGGATATAGGGAAACAAAACAACCATGTGTATGGGCCCTCTCATCCTGACCTTGTAGCTGCAAAAAGGAGGGAGCCTTGTCATGAATAAATCACCTAGAATGTGTGATAAGGAGCCCAGACATGGGTTTCACAGGAATTGTGTTAGCAAACCCCAATAAGCCAGCCTGGACCAGTGTCTTAATTGCTTGGACAACACATACTCAGCATTTTTTGTACTGAAGTTTAATAGTTCAGACCAAAGAAGAGGAGAAGTTTTCATCCCCACGACCACCCGAGACCCCTGCCCAGAGAGGAGAATGGGTGGAGAGTGGGCGGGGATGGAGAGGGAACCTGTGATAATGAGTGATTATAATATGCCCAGCCTTCTCTGGCTTAGTCAATGCATATGTGCAGCTTACTGATGAACACGTATTGATAAATTGTGTATAGGCTCACCTGCAATGTCTCTTGTTAGTTCGAAGGAAAAATCCCCCTTGCATCCTGGCCAGAATGAACATTCCTGCTTTCCAGCTCTTCTGTGAGTTGTGGAGTTTGTTTCCGCATGTCAGTCATCTGGCATTCAATCTTCAACAGAAAAAATTCATTCCACATATAAAATTGTTAAACTCCATCATCAGGCCTGTTCTTTGAGGCAGCAAGGAAACAGAATCAGGAAAAACTCAAGAGAGAACAACTTAAACAAATTAAAATTGGATCAGGTCAGAAGCACAGCGCTCCCCGCAGTGTGTTGTGCCCCGACAGAGGCAGCGGGGGCTCCCAGCGATCGCCTGAGCCACAGCTCCTCCCTGGAGGGGCCGGGACTGCCCAGAGGGGCACCTCCAGCTCTGTGGTAAAGGTGCCACGGGAGTGGGAGCAACAAAGCCAAGCACATACTGACACGTTCTTTCTGCCAAATCTGTGAAACTTAGAAAGTAAAAGCTTGTTAAATGAGAAAAAAAAAATAGAAATAGACCTTATGTTTTATTTATGATAGTTCTCATTTCTAACAATTATATTACCTCTAGCACCTGAACAACACAATTTCTTTAGAAGGGAGGTGGTGGGTGTGTGGAATAAACCCACAAAACTTTCTACAGAAGTTACAAGACAAACTATTGGAAAACACTGTCCACACCAGAAATTCTGACAGCAACCTGTTCCTGTACAAAGATTTTTATGTGTAAACAATTCAGTCATACTGTAAAAGCATTGGCTTTATTTTATAAATAGGCACACACAATATTTCTATTCTTACATAACAGCCAGCTAAAGGCATTCCCATCACAGCCTGCCAAGGTGGATCACTTTTATAAAGATACAGAACAAAAGAGAACAACAGTACATAATTGTTTTACAAATAGCTTTAGAGAGTAATTATATCATTAGTCCTGAGTGGTTCCAGCTTCCAAGTATTCTGCCACTAATCTTCTGAATACATTTCTGTTAGGAACTAAGTGGATATCACTAGAGAAAAAGCTTGCCTAGTGGAGAGCACTCCACTGGAGAACTCCAGCTCCATGCAGCTCATCGAAAAGGAAAAATTCCCTACACTCATTGCCCTG
The DNA here is from genome assembly GCA_013400695.1 of Neodrepanis coruscans. Lineage (NCBI taxonomy): Eukaryota > Metazoa > Chordata > Aves > Passeriformes > Philepittidae > Neodrepanis > Neodrepanis coruscans. Next base: position 19,954 of record VYZS01097879.1, read on the forward strand.
GAGACAGACAAAGGAGGAACGCTGACAGCTGCTCCTATGTACCAGCTCCACAATAACGCTGCTCCCAAAGGTTTACACCTTGCATTTTATCTGCCTTAATGGAATCATTTGTGGGCAGAGGACTTCCTAAGAGAGGTCTGCTTTCTAAGAAAGACAGATCAATTAAAAAAGGGCAATAAGACACAGGAATCAGAACTTCTTCACAGCTCTCGATGTTCTCTAGGGCCATGACCAATAGTTTACATACTCTACAGCCATCTCTACCTGCCCAGCTGTCCCTTTCACTTCAGTTTCTGAGGAAGGTCATCTGCACCTGCACTAGCACACATCTGACATGTGCAGACACCTGCAGCTGCAGTGAACAACTGCTACACCTCCTAGTCAACTCCAGCATGCAGACAAACACATCAGGACAAGAATAAACACCTTATTATTCAAATACTGTAGGCTCTGTTACTGTGTACAATTATTCAATTACAGTCATGCCCTCACAGGAAAAAGAAAGCTCAAATTCCTTTGCAATTATTCAGGACACAGGCGAGAACAGCTTCAGATTTCAGTTCCATCTCTTCAAGCTGTCTTTAGCAGAGAGATCCCAGTAACCACCTTATTTCAACCTAAGAACCATATTAATCATGTGCAGCTCCCCATGACATAACAGCCAAATTTAATAATAAACTGCATTTTATAATCCCCTACTAAAATTTATAAGCTATGTGCTGATCAGGAATGACTTGCTTTAAAAGATAAAAAGAGGACAAGCATCATTTGCATACAAATAGCTTCTGGAGAGAATGCAGATATCATAGAGCCACAGAATAGCCAAAGTTAGAAGGGACCTCTAGAGACCATTCTATCCCAGTCTGCACAAAGAGGGTCAGCAGCCTGCCCAGTCAGGCTTTGGCGATCTCCACAGACACATCTTTGCCTCTGTGGCATTTGGGAGCTCATCTCCTCCAGGTTGCTGTCTACACTCTTTCCAACACATTGATCTTTGCTGGTTCTCACTCAATTTCTGATCCACAAGGACCCTTAATGACTTTTCTGCCAAGCTGTCTTCTTGCCCATCAGACCTCAGTCTACACTGAGGTGTTTGTTCCCAGGTGCAGGACTTTGCTCTCCACTGAGCCTCTCAGAACATCAATGCAACCATGTGGTGGATCAACCATTGCTCCCAGGTTTGTACATCTGTCAACGTGCTGAGTGCACTCTGTCACACTATCCATGTCACTAATGACAATGTTAAAACAGGATTGCTCCAGTATCACCTGATCCTGCTTCCACCTCATGTATGCTTTTTATGTTTGTGTTTCATCAGGAGCTTCATGTTCATCCATGCAGAACTCCTACTACTGTGCTTAATGTCCTGCTCATCCCATTGGCCCACTCCTGAGCTTGGAGAAGATAATCCTTAAATATTAACCAAGCAGGTCCACAAATAGGTGAAAGTTTGCACTCCTGAAGCCCATAGTTTCAGTCTTAAAATTTGCCTTGTTTCTTTCCCTCAGGATTGTGAAGTCCACCATCTCAAGCTTGCTGTCTCCAAGATCACCTCCCCAAATTCACCTATCTGACCAGTTTTTCCCTATTTCTACATATAAAGAGCAGAGCACCTCCCCTCATCAGCTCCTTGAGCTCCTGCTCTGGAATGTTTCAACAATGCACTTCAGAAACCACTTGATTGCTTGTGTCTTGCTGTTGTGGATGCTGTTCCAGCAGATATTGGGACAGTTAAAGTTCCCCATAAGAACACAAGGCTTCTTCTAGTTTTCTGAAGACCACTTGACCTACTTCTTCTTCTTAATCAGGCAGTTCATGGGAGGCACACACCACAGTACTGGTAGTACTGGTCTGCCTGTTAATCTTGACCAGCAACTCTTCAGTGGCTCATCACCTGCACCCAAAGGCAGAGCTTCAGACATTCCTGATGCTCTCTCACATAAAGGGCACTCGCCACTCCCCAGCCCGACCTTCCTGAAGGGCTTGAACTATCCATTGCAGCAGTCCAGCAGTTTTAGCACCTCTCTATGATGCAATGAGGCTACAGACACACAAGTGAGAGCACCTCCCCCACCATGCTGTATACTCAAAAATCTGTTACGGTCCTTTTACAGCAATTAAATAAGATCCCTGGGATATATCTCTGCCAATCCCTTCGATCCCAGGCTAAAAAAGCCTCACATGTGCTGCTTAATACAGCTCATACCTGACAGGTATGAACAGTTATGTTGCCATAGCCAATCCTCTGAAGACATTAATGCAGCACAACATGGGAACATGTCAGGGTTCAGTGAGGTACAGGGGACAAAGCTCAGGAAAGTGAAGGTGAAGACAGCTGAGCTGAAACCCTGCTTGCACATGTCCAGACAGCAACCTGCAGAAATAGGTGGTCACTTGGCTTAGAGACCCAGCTGAGATTTTATTTCAACTGATTTACAGATAAGATATTTTTACTGCACCATAATTAAAAGACACCTGAGCAATCACTGGAAAATTTCTAGCCCTCCAGTTGTCTCTCCCTCTCACTGACACAAGAAGCACAAACTGTATTATCTCAGCTGTGCTGAGAACAGGAGCTGTGGAGCCACCCTGAAGGGGAACTTCTCTCAGTGTTTAACCAGAGGGAACAGAGCCATATGAGAGCTAAGAAATAACCTACTTGGTAATTACAATTAATACCATTTACCTCATATTGAGAGCTTTACATTTCTTACTGAGAGCTTTACATTTCCTAAATGTTTTCCAAACATTAATTAATTATGAAGGCAGAGGGGAAAATATGTAATTGCCTTATGTAGAAAAATGGAGATATATTAATTATTGTGTATGTACCATTGCTCCCTGAGCCCTTCCATATGTGCAGCCAGGGGGTATATGTGGTTTCAGATAGTTCCCTGCTGTAAAGGCAGACAGATTTTTTATATTTTTAGGTTGGTTTTTTCTAGTCCACTTCCTTCCAGGCTAAGTTACCAACTATGGATTATTGTGCAATGGGAAGTGAGCTAAAACTTGTTTTTAATGTAGAGTTGAACAAATACAGAAAAGAGACAAATACAGAGTCTCAGAAAACTACATCTAAATTTCCCAGACCGTAACATACCACAACAGCCAAAAAAAATTCACCAAGTTTCCAAAACAACGAGACAACAAAGAGCTCTTGCCACTTCAACAGTCAATTCCACAGATCAAGGACACAATTTGCACTGCCATAATCACTACCTCCAAAAGCAGAAACCTATACCTGGATTTTTTTTAACTATGCAAACAAATGCCTTGAAATGAAGAAACTTATACAATACTACTACTTATCAAACTACCACTGTTCTGACACTGTAACATAAAAAGGAAATTTACTTACCTGTTCACAAGACTTCAAAGTGAAAATTTCATGAAATATTTCTTAGTTCAGAGGGAGGAGGGGGAAAAAAGGCCCATTCTCAAGGAAAACAACTTAAAGAGGACAACTTTTATTTTCCCCCATCATTATGAAACATATTTTTAATACTTGGGCACTCATAACTCCTTCAAGCACATCTCACCACTTTTCAAAGCTTTCTTTTTCATCTTTGCATAGATCAGCTCAATCTACCTCTTGTAAGGGGTCCCATGTCCTTGGGAAGCTGGTATTAAATCTTCTCAGAATCCTCTTCCTGGGCTAAGTCAGTTACAACCGTTATAACCCCAATAAGACACATGACATAACTGAGACAATTAATTTGAAGCCTGTTGCAGAACTCAGTCTTCCAGATTCCCACAGTGCTCATCTAAATTCAGGCAGTACTTCAATAGTTTCTATAATGGCATTAAACTGTGATACTGAAAATAGCGAAAGGAGTTTCCACCCACAGCCCATCACAGACTTCTCAACAAGGTGGAAGCTCTGAAACCAAAATGCAATTAGTGTTTTGCTTGTTATCAATGTCTGAACACCATTGTGATGGATATTTTATAAATACACAGAACCAGGGACAGTCACTATCCATCCCCTCTTCTACCTAATCTTCATCTTTGCCCTTGAGAATACTTAAAAAAAAAATTTCCAAGCTTAACGTCAGGAAGAGTTTACTTTTGTAACTGTCATTTTACTATAGATGCTGAATTTGAAAATCCAATTAAAAATCCAATACTTTCTGCTTGGTCTCATTAGCTTTCATCCTGTCTGACAATCTGAAGCAAATTAAACCCTAAAATGTCATTTAAAGACAAAAAGAGAATTGGTTTAATTTAAGGAAGTCACTTTAGAGTGACACAGTTGTGTCTGTCTCATAGTTTTAAGGACTTCATGCCCTAAGCATTCCAATATCCTAATTTGCAGAGGGTTGTCCAAGTCTGTATTCTAATTTTACCCTTTTGGTTATTTTGTAAGAAAAAGTTTTGACAAAACTGACAAGCAATGGCTACACCTACTCCATTTAACCCAAGAAGGCAAAGGCAGACCTATTGTGTCATTATGGTAATTATGGTATTAGGAACTCCCTGACTCACCAGGTCCTTCAGAAAGTTAAGGAAATCACATGCATCAGTTCTTAAAAATACTTAAGGCTTAGCTGAAATAGAAAGCCTTTCACATTTTAAGATATTTAAGTAAAGGTGCAAAAAGAAATAAGGAGAGAGGGCTTTCAACTTCTGAAGAGATCTCTACATCTTCTAGACTGCCTCACTTTACAGGTCTTGCTCTATATTCTCCATTTCCTGTTTACCTGAGGATGTCAGCATCTCCCATTCCAGATCCAAGACAAGAAGAACATTCAATTTTTCCATAGGATCTCAAGTACAAAGATTAAGGGCAAATTAGACAAACTGAGCCTAATACTTTTATTGTGTCTCATAAAAAATCTCTTTACATGTGATCCAACAGTAGAAGATGGCACTTTAAGCTGTATCACAAAGGAAACTCTTGTAAAATCTCTTTCGATATGTTGTCAAAATCAGCATACTCTGTGACTAGATGACTGTCAGGGTGATCTATAGCCCCAGCCAGCACTGTAATATAAGCTAAATTGCTTGAGTCACAAGCAATGATAGAGTCATTCTACAGGAAATTGGAAATCAATTCTTGTCATCACTGTACATAACTCCTTTATCAGAGTTCCAGTTCACCAATGTAATGCAAGGGAAAGGAGCTGGGAACTGACAATCATGACACGTTGAACAGTCCCACACACATATTTAAGTACAGGAGTTTTGTTTCCAGAATAGCACTTTGCTCATAAAGTTTCCACACACCTAGAACAAAGCCATAGCCATTTCTTCACACAATCTCACCTTCAACTAATTGACACTGAACTCAAATGGATTTTGGAAAAGCTGCAGAGTTCTGTAGAGAATGAAAACTTGGATGCCAACAGCATCTGCCAGGCAGCAGTTACAGAGCTTTAACCATCTTGCAACAATTCAAAGGTAGAACTGTGTTGCTTTCTAGGTTGTATTATGCACACAGACAGAAGGTATGAAGTGATCCAAAATGTTTAATGATGTTAGAAACAGGTCAAGCAAGAGGGGGTTAATCCTTATGAAAAATTAACTGAAAAAGAATGCCATGGTTCTAATTATCTTCATTACTGGATCCTCACCCCTCCTTTCCCTCTCCATACTGAGCTTTACAACATCAGTTAAAGAAATCAGGAATGAACACTATTGAACAAAAGTTTTATAAATCATGACTCTTCCCTATAACTGCCATTGTAACTATGGGAAAATACTTTAGAACTGCAATAATTCCCTTTAAAGGAGATTACCAAAGTGAACAGTCATGATTGAACTGGTCTCAGCTTTGTTTCAGTCCTTAATTTAGACACTTTGTTAACTGCCAACTATTGCTGAAGCACAGTCAATTTTGCTTCGTGATTCATTTTAAAGACTGTGTCTCCATATTTTAAAAGGCCTGGAAGAGAGGTTAGAAAAACCAATAAACTTAACAGTATAGAAAGCTACAGACACAAAGAAACCTTTTATCAATGCACAACATTGCAGTGAGACACATCCCAACATGAAAAAGTAATTTGCATGTTTACTGATGCATTGTGGATATTTGTTCAAAGACTTTAACATAAGCTGTTAGTTACGCAGCACTGATTCATTTAAGTTCTCAAAGTTTTAATTAGTTCTGAGAAAATGTTTTATATAGAAAACACAAGTTGCTGTGAAGTAGCAACTTCCCCGCCCTCTTCCTGGGATTCAAACCCTCATGGGAAAAGTCCTGCATATTAGACTTGGGCCAAGAACACTTCAAACAAAGCTGCAGCACCTCTCTGGCTGCTGTGAAGAACCCTGCAGATTTTAACACCCAAAGTACTTTACAAAGACAACACATTCATCCACATTTTGCAGATTAAACCAAGCTGCAGAGAAATAGTCATTTCTTATGGACCAATAGCCATGGTGACAACAAGGGGAAAAAAAAGAAGAAAAAAACCCCAGCAGCAAAGGTTTTCTGACTGTTGGAGCAGCACAGCTGTGGCAGTGCAGAGGCCACCAAGGTGAGCAGCTGGGCCTGCAAGGCCCCTCTTCAAACCTGTGCCCCATTTCCATGGGCATGGATCGCTGCCAGGCAGCAACAGAGCAGCTCACATTCCCCCACGTGTCGGGACTGACAGCCCAGGGTGGCTGGTTTGGGCCTCCCACTCACAACACTGCACTGGTTCTGTGCCCCTGCCTGGGGGATGACCCAGACACACCCAGGCTGTTGGAAGTGGACAATTTTCTCTGCAGTTCTACCACACACATTCATGGCTTTACCTGCCTTTTTTTGCCATTTCACTGCCTTCATTTCAGTGAAGCTCTGTGGATGACGCTGAAAGCTGACTGTGGCATGTGTGGTTTGATGACAGCATGTTAATTCTTCTTATTTTTTTTTACAAAAGTAAGTAATTGGAGTGCATTCCTGTAGAAGCTCAAAAGGTGATTTTTCTGAAAATTGAAAACCTACCAGATTAATTAAGTAGAGTAACTCTCAAACTTTAAAAGTCCAGTAGTGCATTTTTGTACTATTTTGCATATGCTCTTATAATCTTCTTCTTTTCAGTAACATCTAATTGTTGTTTCTCCATTGGCTTTTGTAATTCCAGTTTTCACCTCCAGATCCCATTTAGGACTAGAGCAGAAGAAAAAAGAAAAATATTTCATTTCTTGTTTTCTGTAGACTGGCAAGAGGGAAACACAGGATCATCTGGCAAAAAAAAAAAAAAATTGCAATTCTGCAAGAACTAATTTTCTGCATCAAAACAACTATAAGTCCTGTACATCTGAATAACTAAGCATGCATACCTTCAGATGTTTATTGAAGCTAAAGTAAACCTCTCTGTTCTGTCATCACTGTTAGAGATGACAGAAGCACAGAATTAACTAGGTTGGAAAAGACCTTTCAGATCATCAAGTCCAGCCTTTGCCATAATGATGCATAAATATTCGTAGCTTGGATACATAATAATGCTGGAAAGCTCTGAACAGAGGTAGAGTATATGCCATGGGAACCAGAAAAAGTGAATTAAAGGTTTCTTTAATAAGAGTTTTTAAAGCTTCATTTGTCTGAAAATGTGCATCATGTTGGCCACAGCAGCAATCATCTGTAAAGAATTTGTAAGTAGCTGCATCACTAAATGTGCTTGTGACACCAGTACACAGGGTCAAGGTAGAACTCCTGCATCCTCTCTTTTCCCACCCTGATGTGAAGTTCCTTCGGTTTCTCTTGGATCTGTCCCCAGCATGTCTTTTTGCCTGCTACCCTCAGCTGACAGATACGCCTATTCCCAGTGCCATCCTATCTATTTGTTTTCAACAGGCCAAACAACCATAATAGTGCAAACCTTAAATCAAAGTGAAGAAAGCAAAGGGATGATAGACTTCAACAGTTAGAAAGAAAACCACAGGAAACTGCATGTGATGCTGCTTTGTTACCATGGCACACTCAAAAAGATCACTCAGCTACACTGCAGTTGTGGAAAACCTACCTGAAGGAAACATCTTTTGTCCAAGTGCTGAACCCACCACCACTGGTAACAGACACACTTTTGACAGAAAGGCTACTCACTGAGCTGACAGAACAAGAAGCTCAGCATTCGAACATCATCCCCTTGGCAGCCTTTCCCACAGCAAAGAAAACCCTCTCGGACAAAACCATCAGGTGGAACACTTCACTGATGTTACAGTGCTTCTGTGTTTGAAATAAAAGAAAAAAAAAACCAAAACACACTACAACTTTCTTAAAATGCCGTGAGTACTGTTTGAGTCTTTACAGTCAACTTTGGTTGAGATACTTTAAACAAGCATTGACTAAAGGCATTTAAAGGAATTCAATAGGGACCCAAAAAGCTTAGCTGGGAAATTTAAGTTACAACTAAGATACCCAAATACAGGAAGACTGCAATATCCTTAATGACCTGCATCCCTCTATCATTGCTCTGTACTTAAGAATCACACCAAAAAAACCCACAAAAAAACCAACAAACAAAAAAACCCCCGAAACTAACAAAAGAAAACAAACCAAAACAAAACATGGTGAAAAAAGCCACACATGTCACTGAGTTCTTTCCTCCCTGAATATATCAATTAAAACCAATCATTTAGGACCTTACTCTGCTTATGCAGGTTTCATATTGTTCAGCTAAAAGGGGTATGATGATGATTACTGACCACTCCAGGACTCACTAACTCCTGGTAAAATGCTATCTACTACAGTATAACAACACATGATGGTAGTTAAACCACTCAAATTTATCAACAAGGAGCACACAGATGGTTAATTACTGAAGTCTGGCTGAGGAGTTGCTTGCTAAGCAACTTGTATTCACTGAGGATCTTAGGAATAAATGTTAAAAGCTCCAACTGAACAAAGTCCAGGAGGTTGGTGTTCCTAATTGCTTTGGATGTTTTTGATTATTAAGCCTCAGAAGGAAATGCAGTGCTCTGTGATGCTCCAAAGAAAAGGTACCATTTTTTTAATTCTTCTACCTGTGTTCTTTGACAGCATGCACTGCATCCCCATTGCCATGCCATGACCATCCCCTGGCAGTTCTTTGCCTCTGTGGTATTCAATATATGCCTTGGATACAACATGCAGAGGCTAAAGGAGGAGTAACAAACAGCTTTACAGGACACTTTTCCGGGTCATATATTGGAGCTGGTTGCATGTGTACAGCACAGTAGTACACAGCACTCAAAAGGTCATTCCCAGTCACTGCTCTCGGCCGGGCGCCCCGGGGCTGACACCGCCCCTGGAAAGCGCCGGACCAGCCCCGGCAGAGAAGCGATTCCTGGCGCGGCAGAACTGCCGTGGAGTCAGAGCACCATCACCTGGGGAAGGGCCCGCACTGCCCCTTCCTGCTCACCGACCACGGGGAGCACAAGGGGTTTATCCCTTCCTCAGCAGCACACTGTTTTACATTAGAACACACTTCAAGTAATTATGTTTAGAATGAAAAAAGTAATTTTCTAAGTTTTCTCGGTATTCTTTTTACCATTTTACCACTATTTTTCCTATCTTTCTAGAATCACTTACGTTACTTCTTCCTTTTCCCTATATCTCACAGGAGGGAATTTTCAAAAGCACTAAATGTGAAAAATCCATCATCTAGAAAAACACAAATAAGTTGCTACTAACCTAACTGTGCTACTGCAGTAACAAAGACAAGCATAAATCCAACTATGACTCAAATTCAGTCTTTTTACAACCTAAAAGGTCTATTGAAAAGGAAGACTAATGGCTGCTTTACTGCATGTTACCTGTACTATTATTTTAAGATATCTCAACTATTAAATTGGAGAGACATTCCTGCCCAGTGAAGGTTTATCTCTGCCTTCCTTGCAATCAAGTAGGATGTGATGGCTCCATCTACTAGCTCATTCTCCCAGGTACCCCATAAACCTGCCATGGGAGAACAGCAGAACAGAGCTTTTCCCAGAGAGGAGAGCACTGAAAGCAGACATCATTAACTAGAAGCTGGGAAATAAGTGATAAAACTCCTGCAATCCTGTTGCCCTGAATGACTTGAGACAGCACTCTACTTAAAGGTTCAACTGCTTGATCTGGCACCCCTGCTCCTCAGCAGTTCCTCTTCTCTTTCCCATTCAAGCACATGTGGACATCTGTATCAGGGGACAGAGAGGCAACCAGGGAACTCCTAATCCTGCACTATCAGAACACAGAGGAACTACTACAATCCGTGCTCCTGGCCTCAGCTTTAGCACACCGTGCTCATTCACTGTACTTTGTGCTGGCATTGAGGAGCTCTCCCTGACCAGCAGCTCAGTGCAGCAGGCACAGCTCCCACACTTACTGACAATCAGTCACTCCCCTTGACGTTTTAGATGTTTACAAATCCACCTGAATGCCTCCACTCTCTAAATACAGCCCACAAACTAAATTTAAGGACAGACTAGATTTAAGGACAGGAGAGAATCATAAAGTCTAATCCCTTACAGCATGACACAGCTTCAGCAATGTATTCCTGCAACAGGAGCATCGCTTCTGTTTTAATATAACTATTTCTATTAGAAATGAAGTAACAAACTCCACAGTAAAGGATCCACTTTGTCTGGAAAGATGTCATTCTAAGGGTTAACTACTTTGGTAATAAAATTTCATACCAAATTTATAGTTTCAATACAAGTTTCAGATTTCGTATCATTGAAAATACAGGCCAATTATAACAAGGTGAGAGCAAAAGCCATTTTAGGAGTAGAACCATGGCCACATTGATTACCAGCACCTGTATTTGCCTGGAAGACTTTTTTGTTTTGTGCTGGTGTTTTTTTAGTTTTTAAAAAACCCTGAGAATCATCTTCCAAAAGCAGTCCAGCTCAAAGCAATGCCTCTGAGTGAAGAACACAACCACCTGCAGAGGTGGGGTTGTGTTGCTCGAGCATCCCCACCCACAGGATGCAGGCGATGCAGGTCTTCACTCACCACCTCTCTCAGGTGCCCAGAAGGTCTTCCTACACGTCCTCCTTTTCTGCATTATTAAAGTCTGACATGCATATGAAATTGAGAGAAGGGGTTGAAGGTCATTTTCTACAAAGGAGGGAGTCTTTCATACATAGACATCTTCCATAACCAACAACTTCTCTCATAAATCTGAGAGGAAATCTATACTGCATATGTTTAGTTTTACCATATTAATGCTTTTGAACAGAAAAAAAACAGCTATTGATTTCAGTTATAACTGCCCATTCTTCTGTTTACAACAGGACAGATTTCAGTAAAATGAATAGAAACAGGAGCAATGATTTGTAGCATTATCATATTAATGATTCAGAGACTAATCATGTCTTATCAAACCATGAGCAGTAAAAAAACATAAAAATAGAACATGTGTCCTCAAGCTACATATTTCAGCAGATCTATTTAAAATGTACTTTATTTTATATCACACCACTGTACACATTCAGTTGTGTATTCTCTAGCATCAATTAAGTCATAATAACTTGATACCTCACCACGGCTCACTCATGTTTTACCACCTACATTTTACATCAAGTAAATAATATAAAAGTGAATAAAACCTGTGAAGGTCCTTTTAACCTTGACAGTCTGTCACATTGTAAAAATCAGAGCAGATCAAGAATTGCTCTTATTTTTACAGTCTTACCTCTCATTCAAACATACGGATTTAAACATTTACATGCCTATTCATAATTTATTGGAGCATTTGCAGCTCATGATGTAAATACAGGTCTGGCCTGAAGAAAAAACAACAACTAATAGTTGAAAGAAAGCATTCCCATAGTCATCAGGAAGTACATCCATGCTGATTGTTTGGTCCTCAGGTGCCAGTAAAGTCCAGTAGGGAAGTCTGACATCAAATTTGTCATCCAGAAAAACATATCACTTTCATAGAGCAGTATCAGTTAGATGAGAGACTGAATTTCTCTCCTGGTACATACTGATAGGAAGACTTACCTTTGAAGATATTCCCAAAGATACGAACCCCTTAAGGAGAGTGGTGGAGAAAAGCTGTTTTCCAAGTTGTGTTTCCACCACTGGGACATGCTGCATTCTGCTTCAGAGGACCTGTGCCAGACTGTATTTTCTGTTTCCAATTTCAGTGCTAATCATAGAGACAGTGGAGCCAGGAAATACGGAGGAAAGTTGTTGTGCAAGACGAGGATCCCACTCTGGCCACATTTGCAGCTCAACAGGACACTGTAATGAGCAGATTGTTTCTCTCAGCTATCTGCCCCATCACAATAGGGTAGCCTTGCCAAATGCCATTCAAAATTTGCTTGGGTGCCATCTTTGGCATTCCTGTCACAGGCTGTTGAACCTTAGGTTCATGGGCTAGAAAACACAAGTATCTGCTCACTCAATCAGGAAGCATTGCAAGTCTCCAGACTGGGCTTACTGAAAAAGCCTTTTGTTCCAAGATTGTGTTCACCTCCATGATCCTCCTTCCAAGACGTTGTGCACCTCCAGCCTAAATCCAGCCTACATTTGCTTGTGCTCTGTAGACTTAGAGGAACATAAAGCATTCAGAGTCCCAGAAGTTTTTATGGTGGAAGTGACCATAAAGCTGATCTACCTCCATCCCTCTGCCATGGGCAGGGACACCCTTTACTACACCAGGTTGCTCCAAGCACTGGCCAGCCTTGCCTTGAACACTTACAAGTTACATTTCAAAGGGCATTTATCAGTAAAAGAAAATCAAGGAAAAACCAAGGTGAATGTAGATTTATCTGAGGCCTCCCCTTATCACATTAGCTGGCACACAGCTGCCTCAGTGTGTGCTACATCTCACGCCACAGCCACAGTCAGAGGCTGCACAATCCTGCTGTTCAGATGAGTACTGGGCCTGTTCCAGTTGCATTCAGTGACAATCACCAGCTTGCTTTGGAAAGATACAGGGATTCTGAGAACAGCACATCTGGAGGGGATTCCTCTCTCTATCGTTTTCAGTGAGTTTCACATTAAGAGTTTTTAGTGTATTCTAAGAGTCCAGATGACACTTTTCTAGGATTTATGTACAGATTTTTTCTACCCTCTTCTGGCCAGTTTTTCAGTCAAAGCTCCTTCTGTCTGGACAAGTGGCTAGGAAGAGGAGAATAGCAGAAAGATTTGGCAAATGCCAACAGCCACCTCCATTCAAATAAAAAGCATGTTGTCTTCCTGAATACAATATGCTCAACCTGCATGTTACCGAGAAATGTATAAATAGAATTGGGCATTAACTAACATTAGATTTTTTTTAAAAATGAGGAAGAGATGGGGAATGTTGTTATTAAGGGAGTTAAATTCTAACATCTGTTTTTAATTCTACCAGCTTATTTTTCTGTTTATACCTACAGGCTTTCAAGACATCATTCAACACTGCTCATTAAAGCTGACAAGTTTTGTTCCCTATGATGCTTTCTTGTATCCCTGCAAGCCACTTACTCATGTCAGTGCTGTCACTGCAGGTGACACTGCTGCTTAATGGAGACATGACAAGAGGCAGGGTGCCCCCAAAGGGGTGAGAACAGGTTCACCTTGTCCCCTGTCAGACAGGGGAGGGAAGAAGTAACGGAAAGCAGTGACCATTGCTCTGGCCATAAGCCGTTGTCTCCTCTTCAGGCTGGGACAGAATCCTCCAGTTTTCTACCATGGTTAGCTTCAAACACAAATCTATGGTAATATTCTCTAGAATATTTCTAAAATGCCACAGAAACAGTACTCCCATTTAACAATATATTGTAGACATACACAAACACACATTTTGGTTTTTCCTTAGCATTAAGAACCCCATCTGCAGCAATGCCCTCAGGAAATCTGCTATTTGTGTTCCAGTCAGAACAACTCAGTGCTGATCCAGGAGAGTGGCAGTGCACGTGGGAGAAGATCATCCTAGGAAAGCATCTGCAGAAGGGGCTGACTTGGCTCAGGTAAAATGATGCACCTTATGCAAGAAGCCACAAGGACAAACAAACTCATTCATTGTTTCATATTCTAGACTTCAGACTTCATAGATCCGAACACAGATATTATTAGCTACTCATTTTATATATTTCTTTCCTTAAACCAAATAAATAAACCCCATGTCTGCCAGGGAATACCAGTGGAAGGTCAAGGGACAGCGCATTATAAAATCCCACCCTCTGAACTCTTTGCATCATGTACATGTTTCATTACCCTGCACATCATCACCAGTGGAGCAGGCTCGTAGGTGGCTGCTGAGATACACCCCAGGCTGCCCAGCCTGGAGACATGCCAGGAGGAGAGAACCCAGAGAGAGAATGAGTCAAACAGTAGCTGTGCACATTGTGGCTCATTCACTTCTTGCCACACAGGGATTTTTCTTATTCTTTCCCACATGAGAGTTTCACAACCAAAAGAGGACTTTTTTTTTAATTTTTCCATTTTCGAGTGACCAACATGCTTTTGAAATGTGTTTTTAATGCTGTTTAAATCCAGAAGAGGTTTTTTGTTACCCAGACACTCAGTGCTCACTACCTGGAGGCCTGGCTCCTTGGGTGAGCTGTCTAGACATCTCTGCAGTTGAAATAACAACACAGCCCAGTATTGTATTGAACCCACTAGTTTTAGTATTAAAAGTAATTTCATGCCCCAGGTTGTCATAATCCAACACATCTGTTTCATGAAAATTATCCACTGCCAACTTGAGAGCAAAGCACAGTATGTCCAAATTATCTGTGTTCTCAAGATCAACTTTATCTCCTAAAAACTCCATTAAACATTACGCATCATAACGTCATCACCACCACTTCAGTCACTCCAAAACTCACATGACATGCAAACACATCTAAAAATTCACACTGAGGAGAGCAAACTGGGAATCGTTGCTTTGACAGTAATATTCCAACAACTGCTACACTGCATGCTAAAGATATATAAATTATGTATTCCAAACACTTTCACAAAACCAGATTAAAGCACTTCTCTCAATCTTCTAAGAAGCAAAAACAGTCATAGAGAAAAAAACTGTTAATTTAAGCCGCTTTTTAACTTCGTTTGTCTACAGCTACATTTTCATAGTTCAATACACAAAAACATTATGACATATATGCAAATCTGGTATTTTCAGGCAGGAAAGGTGAAATCCCTATATATGAAAGGTTGAAGACTGATCTTTAAAAGGAGCCTGCAGCTGGTTTCTGTCATCTTTCCTCCTCTCCTTCATTCAATAAGCAGACTCACAGCTTAAGGAAAATGATGATTTTGTCTACAAGAGAAAAAGAACAACAGACCTCCCCACACTGAGCCAAGAATTCATCTTTTCTCTAGGGGAAAACACTCTGGCACCTCTAAAAGAAGAGGGGGCAGAAATAAAAATCAGGCTTTTCGGGTTTTCAGCTACAAAATTTCGCAAGTAATTAAGAAGGAAAAAATAAAAGATGATCATATAAAAGTATTTCTCACTAAGTCAAACACATTTCAATTTGTTTGCTGCTTTCTTTCCTCATCTAGTCTAGTATTTTCCATAATTACTGAAATGAAGTGGAAAATATTTTTGCAACTGCCACTTGCTCTGAAGAATAAAAGTAAATATTTTTTCTCACTCTCTCCCCTCACACTTATAAGATAATTGCTGTGCGGTTTTCTTCAGTCTCAAGTCTAAGAGACACCTTTTACCTATTAATGCCACAAGTTCAATAAGCTAAAAGCACATGAATCTTCTTTTTAAAAAAATTAAGAAATATATTTTAGCGACAGGTTTGGAATAGTGAGAGGCCCTGAATCACTGTTTCAAAGATAAAGCTTATGATGTCACAGGGTGTCACACTCTTCATTTTTAGGGTTGTTGATCACTTGAGCATCTCTCTCTCTCTATTCCATTCCCTCCTCCCAGCCCATGCAGGTGCAGGGCTCTCACAAAATAACCCTCCAGGAAACATCAGCCAGCAGAGCAGCAGCAGCAAGAAGCAGTGTGGACCCACAGCTAAAACTGTGGTCTCTCCAGCCACCTTGAAACCCAGTTATGAGGCTTGCACAGCAACAAACCCAAAGGAATAGGCTGCAGAAAATGAAGCCTGAGACCCAAATCCTCAGAACTGAGAGCTTACACCTCTAAGGGTTCACAGCATCTTCACACACAAACCTCAGAGAAGGTTGCTATAGGTGCATTGATTAAAAAGAGTTAAAGATTGCAGAAAAAGTCTCTCAAAGAGATCTTCTTGAAAAATTCAATGTATCAAAATGAACAGAAAGTAAAACTTTATCAACAAATCCTCACCAACAAAACATTCAGTCTAGGGGAAGCAATAAAAAACGGTAAAAGCACTTCTTTATTTCAGTGATGCTTTGGGGATGTGAGTGCTCTGCATTTTCTTGTTAAATATTGAGTTGCCTAATTGAAATGCAGCTCCTGTCACACCCAGGCTTCTGGATCACTAAGAAATTTGTCTGATTTAGAAATGTCGGGATCTGGTTAGCAATTCAAATGACCACAGTGGTAATTATGGCTTTTCATGTTCCAGCATGTTGCACTGCATCAAAACTGACACAAAATGACGGGGTTTATAATATCACAACATGGAAATAAATGTCCAAAATGATATGAAAATATGCTGGTAAGAGACTAATAACTGTTCTTCTAGGAAGAAAGATGACTCTTTTCAACCAGTATATTTAAAAAAAACCTTCTTTGATAGCATCTCTCCTTGAGGAAAACTGAATTATATTATCACTCATAAGCTATAATCATTTCTGTCAGCAGCAGTCAGAATATTTGAAGGAAAAGAGGAGGAGAAACAGAGAATGGGCTGTGGGAAAAATAGTGCAATCTTATAAATAAGTCCAGAGAGATACTACTTAAAGGTTCCCCTCCAGCATTTTGTTCTCTCTCCCACCCAGCAGACTAGAACATATTTCAAGTGTTTTATTTTGATCGTAAAGTGGAGGAACTCTGTGGATGGAGAGCAATGCATCACGAGCGACGTGTGCAGCTCTACAATCTGTGGTACCAATGTGTCATTTTGAAATATGAGCCTAAAGCAATATGCACAAGGGAACCTTTTTTTCCCTTTTGCAGGAAAGAAAGAGGAAGAAAGGTCTTTTTAAGTCTAATGTACCCCCAGAAGTCTGCTTATGAAATAAAATAAACTAAGTAAGCAATGTCTTTAGTGGTTCTCTTGTGCAGCAGCCAACTGAGTCATTCAACTGTCTCCTCGCTATGGAATGGTTTAAACAGAGATCCACATTTGCTTTTGCTGCTGTCTGCAGAAAGTATCTGGGATGAGATATCAGTGAGCACACCCAGAAGCAGCTGCACCCCTATTTTGTCACCTGACAGATCACACAACACACTCCCAACCATATACATGACCAAAAGCATAATGAAGAAACCAGTGCAATGTTCTCTGAGGTTTGACCTCAAGATCATGATACAGAAAATAAGGATTAGGTTTCTCAGGCTGCACTATGCAGAAAGCCAGATTAGCATAGTGGTAAGAGATGAAAATTCTCCACCAGTGCCACTGCTGTCCCAGGCAGGAGGTGCTGGGAAAGCCGAGCCCAGTGGGGCAGATCTCAGTCCCTGCTCCACCAGCTCCACTTCCCTGTGCAACCAATTCCCTGTTGGGAGGCACTTCTGGGTTTCACTGCAATATAAATAAGTGTTTAGGTGAGAAACTGACAGTTTTAAAGACTTTCCTTTGCAAAGTGTGGCAATCCATGCTAAAGCATTTCCTGTGGGATCTGTTCCTTTCTGAACACACACTTACTCACTGAGTTCCAGAATAAAAAGTAACCCACAAGCAGCTTTATCTAATTAACCGAAAAACAGATTAGAATGTAGTACCGTCACTCCTACAGAGACAAGGGTCAGTGTGATAACCTCCCTTTTATGCCCTTTGGCAGGCAAAATTTGATGTAAGGGTCTCCAGAAATTCATTGCCTATGATCTGGGAATTCCAGCTTTACCTTTATCCAGCTGATCTAGCTCCGAGCTGAAGTATCAATGACATTCTCCTGCATACAGGTTCAGCAGCCCTGGGTGGAAAACCCCTTTGACATTTCTGGCTTGGTATCCTGCCCTCAACAAATGCATTTGATGCTCATGTATCGCCTCCCGGCTGCTCAGTGCCACAGCCATCTGTCTGCATGGCACACGGCCTTGGAACACGGGATCTGCCAGTTTTACTGGGACGCAGATGCCAGGAATAGGTAGTTTTAAATGCACAGCAAGCACATTAATTCACTGCCATCTTGTCATAATGCCCTACCTCCACCATCTCAAGGAAGGCAAGTGTAGCTGTACAAGAAAACATCAGAAGTCCATCCAAAGTCCTCTCTGATTCCAGTTGCAGGTAATTAACATGTGCTTTAAATTGAAACAAGAGCATCAAGAGCTGAACAATTACAAAATAACCTGCTAATCAAAAGCCTGGAAACATTTCAGCTGTAAACATGCATAATGGGCTTCTCTGTAGAAAGTGTTATAAACCCTGGAGTGAACCCTCTCATTTAGAACTGAAAATGCCTCAATGCTGTTAAACATGTAAAGCAAATTAAAGCCACTCCAGAGCTGACACAGTGCCTGTATAGAGAGGTTTAACATTTAGTACATAGATATATATATACTATAATATATAGTTGGAATAAATTTGAAACTACTTTTCTCTGTTTTCTTATTTCCACAAGACAAGCTTTAAACTGAACTATTTGACTGCCTGAATATGATTAGGAGTGAAGCAAATGCAACTAGTTCTTTCTATGAACTGGGCTCTTGAGTTTGAGGATAAGGAAAGTAAAGCATGGCTTTTTTAGTGCCAACCTTCCTCTCAGCTCTGCTCCAAGTTCTCTGATGGGACAGAGTTGACCTCAACCCACCTCAGAAAAGAAGTCAGTCATGCAAACTTCACTTACTTTTTAAAATGAGGTGGCAAAGCTCCAATGCATTCTTCCCGTGCTGCCTGCTCAGAAAGGAGTCAGTACCCTCTCTGAGTCAGAATATTTGTTTCATTCAGTGTATGTGTTCTCTATTTGTGCCAAGTTTCCCACAATATCTGTATTTATCTCCCATTGGAAAACTTCTTGCACATTAAGCTAAATTTCTTCCATTCTTTCTACTTGTACACTATAATTACATTACAGATTTCATAAGCTAAAGCTATGAAAAGCAGCAATGCACTCTATTTGAATGGGAGCAGATTACACTTGCTCAGAATTCTATAGAATTTGTTTATGTTTGCATGATTGCAAACTGTTTGGGGGAAAGAGGATTACTGTAACCACCATGTTTGTTTGGTTTTTAAAGTGCTTGTTTTTCCATCACGTAGCAGATAACATCTGTAGTCATCCTGCCTTAGTACACTGAGCCCCCAAGACAGATAATTATAGTAGACACAGATGAGATAAGGCCTGTTGGAATATCTCAGCTGATGCATTTCCCTGCAAGGACAAGAGTCTCCAGTGCTGTTGTCTATTGGTACCATGCTCAGTTTAGTCTCAAAAAAACAATCCCCCACCATTTTCCTTTGACATCTTTTAATTTTTCTGAAAATTCCTCTCCCTGAAAATTCATTCACACCTTCCTTATTTTATGTACATATGAGAAGGAAGCATCCCTGCTCTGGGAGCAAATGGCAGAGTCCCAGGTCATGCAGGGAATGAACTATATGTACACCTGAGTCAGAATTCCACTTCCCTGATCGCTGAACAGTTCAGTCTTCCTTCCACATGAGGCAGATGTCTCTCCCCCTCACCTGGGACACACTGATCATTAAGTGACCCTCTTACGTTTTAACAAAAGCTCTAGAAACTCTGCCAAGCATCCTCCCTTCACAGAGCAATACCCTGATTCAGAGCGTGGCAAATCTCCCTCTGAAAAGGGAATCATGTGCACATATATTGGAATGGAAAAGCATCTCAATTCACAGTAGCATAAACCCTTGCAAAGCACCTCAATCCCATTAATCAAACTAGAACTTTAAATGAACCAAATCAACCAAAAAGACCACCAAAACCAAATTCCAGAATCCCATGTCGTTTCTAGTCACCTGTTTTATTGTATGAAAATCAGACTCATTCGGTCAACTGATGTTCTTCAGAAGGGTTAATACTGTGCACACAAAAACATCCCAAGGAACTTTGACAAGCAGAGTCCCAGAACAAAGTCATATTGGTGCCACAAAGGAGGCAGAGGCAAGTTACACAGAGCTGCATGTCACAGCCTGAGATGATAGCAGACAAACTCACAGAGTGCAGATGATCAGACATGAATCCAGGGTACCCATTGACAACAGAAGGATGAGGAGAAAAAAAGTCACTCAAAAGGATGTATAAAGCCTCTCTGTTGCAAAGGGTTGAAACAGCAATTATTGAAGCAGGAACTAAACCCACCCTGTGGTAAGAAGGCCAGCAAGCCACTTCTAAGTGAACACAAGCAATTCTTTAAAAGCTCTGCAGACACAGACAGTGTGTGTGAGGAGCTTTAACTGGATCTGGATAGGGCCCCAAACGTGACACCCACTAACAAGAGAACAACAGGAACCTAGCTTGAGTAGAAATGTGTGTTTCATCTTGCTCTATTCCTTCCTCACTTTTGCACCTCAGATTCTCCTCCTTTAAGGATGTAACATTCCTCCAGGAAGAACACAGTTTAGCTCTTTTGAAGCAGAATATTTCATACTCATATACACAGACAGATCCCTTAATTCTTCACAGATGAAGAAAAACAAAACTTCAGTAGATATTTAGCATTTATTATTATGCT